>JAZBGY010000189.1:76773-92347 GCA_037414755.1 Lydus trimaculatus | reverse complement strand
TTTAGCGGATTTGGTCCGGAGCGGACCAGATCCTTTAAAAAGTCCGCTCGTGTGTGCCCACCTATTGACATTCTCCAGATTTCTGCGATATAGTATTTTAGACTGGAAAAAGATGATGAGCGGGTCTCATATCGCCTTTCCTTTGGCTTCGATCTTGTAAATTTAATCACAAAATTCAATAGTTCAAGCAAATTTTTAACTTTATACGGGCAGATTCGATTCGAGCAGCTAAAATTGTTAAAAAACTGACCTTTTGCTGGTACTTTATCGAAAAATAATTGTTCGTGTTTTTGCAGTTTGAACGGGTATAGCACAAACATTCTCTCGATTCCAACATTCGGTTTAGTTCATATCGTTATTATTTGCCTCAAATTAGCGAATCTACGGACACGGCAATTGCGAATGTTCGTTTGATGTGAACCGGGCTTTACATTTATTAATTAGAATCAAGAAAAGAAAGACGTATATAAATTGTTCCTTTTCTAACAAAATTCAAAGGATTTGACTGGATAGGAGTAGAACCAATGAAAATTCAACCGCGATATTTAAATGTTTGAAAAACTTTTCAAACACAAATTGTTTGTTTATTTATTTATTCCTTTTTATTTTTAGTAAAACATGAAAGAATTAAAAACAGATCCACAAGAAAAATAATTATAAATGTTCTTTTGATAATAAACGTAAATTAAATCAAATGTATTTTAGGAATATCTAAAATTATTTATATTTAACAGCCCCTTGACGTGCCAATCGATCAGCTTCTTCATTACCTTTAACACCGACATGTCCACGCACATGTTCCTAATAAAAACATTTTTAAACAATCAGTTAATAATAGAATTAACAATAAATCAACAATTATACATACCCATTTAACATCCACACAACAACATAATTCATCTAATTTCATTAAATCAGTTTTATTTTTAACATCACCACCTTTCGATAAACACCAATTATTACGTTTCCATTTTTTAATCCATTGCGTCATACAATTGATAACGAATTGTGAATCGGTGATAATTTTAATTTTTTTTATATTATTATCTCGTGCAATTTGTAAAGCATTTATACATGCTTGTATTTCGGCTGTATTATTTGTTGGTCGTCCATCAACCGGTTTTGATAGATTTCTAAAAACAATTCCAGTAAATAATTGAAACAATTTTTAAAAGTAATATAGCTACAATGGGTGATTATCATCAAACCAAACACCAATGCCAGCTTTTGCATTTTTATAACCGTTGTTTTCACATGCACCATCTGTATAAACAACAACATAATCATTATCGAACTGAAAACGATTCTCTTTGTTATTATTATTGTTATGTTTTCGTTTTTTATTCGGTGGGCTAATACTTCTTGAATCTAATGAATCGTCTAGATTTACTGCACATAATTGTGGTGAATCATTTGAATCATTAGATTGAGCTAAATATTGTCTAAACACCTCCAATTCGTTAATTGTTTGTAATTTCTTTTGTATATCGTCAATTTCACGTTTTAAAACATTAACTTGTTCTGTAGCTGTTTGTAAACGTTTAAATAACACGTGGACTTCTTCAGATCTGTAAAAAACACGATAATTTTTATAAAATCGTTCCAATATAACCTCACTTTTCTTACGTTTTCTTATCCATTTTTAACCATGCAAATTTCGATGTTATTCTTGAAAAGGTATAACGTAAATACAAGTAATGAGTGTAATTTATTAAACTGCTAACCATTTGCAATCATTTATTCTGTTTATTACGGTTTTATGGATAAATCGACTTGCCCTTATGCGACTCGGACTATGGCAGCACGCAGCACCTTCTTCTTCTTCTACAAGCCGATTTATATTCAAATTATTCTAAAATATTATTCAGTCAATAAAAATATTAACGTATTATTGTTTAATAATCATTAAAAAAGAAAGTGTAAAGTTTAAAATAATATTTTACACAAAAAAAGTGAGAAAAAGTGTGCATTACCCCTGGTGGGACTCGAACCCACAGTCCCCGGCTTAGGAGGCCGATGCCTTATCCATTAGGCCACAGGGGCTGTAATACATATTAGTTATCTATTCCTTGTTATTGTATAAATGCAGCGAGTTCCTAAAATAGCGCCAATTTTAAAATATGCTTACAAATGATTTTTCTTGGTTCATTATCGTGGGATTTGATTTTTAAATATAGAAAAATTTACACCAAACAAAAATTTTATTGTGATAATATTTATACAATGATTTCAACAATATTTATATCACAATTTATTTATTTTTTTTTTTGTTATAAAAATACATAAATTAATTATTGCAATAACAAATGATAATTATTTGTTATATTTGATTTAGAAATTTTTCTCATAATTATCAATCAATTGTTATTTACAAATATACAGTCTATTCCATCTAATCTCGTACTCCATTTTTATTGCAAGTAAAAGGAAAAGTACAAAATGAATTGCAGAAAAACGAATGCGGGGGTGACATTTATTGGCACACAGCCCTGAAAATTGGAATACAAGACGACATGCTGAACTGCATCCAAAGAGCGATGGCCTTATAAGGGTGATACGTTTCAGACACACCATTACTACTGACTGGGATGATTCCTGTCCGTTTTCAAATTGATGAAAAGGCATATTTTTAGAAGCACAGTACTTTAAACAGAAAGAAAAAATGGCAGGATAAATGGCACATCAACAGCGCTAGGGCGACATGACTGATACAAGATGTTCCAGAAGATTTATGATCAGTGTGTGATATGTGGACGACAAAATACTGCTAAACAAGCAATTTTTGATGTCCAAGCATGAGTCAATGAGACGAACTGCAAAGATAAAAATTGAACAAGAGATAATACCTGAAAACTTAGCAAATATTAGTGAGGTGTGTGAATGTATATTGAAGAGAAAGAACAAGGGGATAGGTGCAAGAAAGTAGACAGAGGCTGCCTGAAAACGGAAATGAGATTGTAAGATTGTAATGATTGAGGTTGGCATAGCAAAATACCTATACTCTAATAATGTTGTGCCTCACAGCTATTCCCAGGGAATAGAGAGGAGATGTGGAGGGGTCTCAAATGACACTGGATCATCTGGGATCTATACAAGTCTTTCCCACCTTTGGAAAAAATAATTAGAATTGAGAGTGCAATATGTAAGGATTTCTTGATAGCGAAAATGTCCATATTAAAGGCAGAGTGCACTAGCCGCGCACTTGCAGAATACTTTGTTGAGGGGGCTGCAAACTCATGGCTCCTAGCATGTCTAAAATTGAGTTTTATTGCAGTTTACCCATTGTTCAATATCGAGGATCAACCATCTCGTCCAGCTGCCTTTCTCAAAGTTTTACCATTCCAACTGAAATTAGTAAATCCACTGTTGTGTTTCAGCATGAGCATCATTCTTTAGTTTGAATATTCGACTGCAAATTCGAACAATAAGTGTCTGGTTTGTTTGTTGTTTATGAATGAAATGAGACTTCCAAAGATATTTATCTATTAGGGCACTTCCACTATCAAGAAATTTTTCAATATACACAGAGCATTCCTAGATCTTATTGTCTGTTTCTTATTGTGTTCACAAATAATGGACATACAGAACTAGATGGAATAGACGATATATAAATATTAATAATATTATTGTATTTTAGGGTTCGTCGTTCATGTATCATCAATAATTATTCTTAATTATTAATGTTACTATTATTATTATTATTGTTAGTTTTTTGTTATATAGCCTATGAATTGTTCTGAAAAAAGTCAATCTGATTCTTTAAATCATCTATAGCACGATAAAAGGTAATTTTGGAAAATAATAATCATTATTATTAATAACAAAAATTGTTATAAATTTCTGTAGATAACAGAACAAAACAGTAAAGTCTAGGAAGTACAGGTTGAGACATTTTAACTAAAAACATTGAAGACTTTTAACCTTCGTTAGGGTTGAAAAGGGATATATAGAAGATGTATAGGGGTCGTGAAAATATCTACCCTCCATCAATACTATACTGAAACGCTTTTACAAGACCGGCACTGGGATAGAGCGAGTTGAGCGGTTGTTCTAGGCGCTGGGTGCCAAAATCGAATCGTAAAAAACAACATTCTCAATTTATTCATTATCTAACAAAAACTGAATTATAATTGATTCAAAAGCTGTCGATCGAAGGGCTCCGAAGGGGGATTTCGCTCTACCCTGGTGAAGAGCTAACGCTGCCGCTACCCTTTTGTACTAGACACTTCTCTTTTCACTTAACTAGAATTATTCAACAAATAAATAGATGAGTAGACAATTGCTGTCTTTAACGAAGGTTAAGTAGAAACATTACGATTCCAATAAGTAAGAGAAAGACGGGATTACAATGGATTAGGTTTAATAGTAAAAGTCTTTCGACTTATTTCGAATGAAAGGAGTGCCACCGTGTCTATTAGATCTTCTGTATGTCTCTTTTCAACCCACGTAAACGCTATAAGACTGTCTTATTTCTTTTAGTTCCTCCTATGTTCCTATTTGAGATATCTGAACCTGTATATTTAATTTTATGACTAAATTGACAACAAACAGTGTAGATGATGACTTATTCTTAGTGAATCAGATTGATTAGGTCCCTTGAATCTCTTAATTATACATAAATCAATTTATTATTAGAATTTTAAATATTAGCCCAATTCGATTTCATTTCCAATCGATAATTCGACATACAAATATACAGGGCCGTATCTAGAAGAAAATTTTCGAGGGGGCAGGAGGGTTGAAAAATCGCTGACAAAAGGTGTGTCAGTAATGTTAGATTGTAAAAACTTTCACCACTTTCATCTTCATGAAATAGCGATATACGATATACTTTATTTAGTATTTCGGGGGAGGTTCGAACCCCCAAAAACTCACCTCAGATACAGCCCTGCAAATATATGAAATCTCACATTCATTTTTACATGATATGACATTGAGATATAAAGAATTCCATTGCTTTTCTAATCATGCAGCAGTTGATAAATAATAACATTAGTTGATGTAAATTAAAAATTGGAAAGAATTGTGGGTGGTTTATAGATGAACATTGATAGATTGACAACAATAACGACAGATCACAAAATACATTTACATATAATGATAGTTAGAGTAGTATATTGTATAACGAGTAAGGAAAGTATTAGTTTTACGAATAATAGTGGCAATTGTTGGGTCACAGGTGTCCAAGAATGTAATTCATATAAAACATACACCATTTTATAACACAGAAAAACAAGATATTGCCATTATTCTTATTATAAGACATTCCTGATAAATAAACAATAAAGCTTTCTTCAACTTGGACAATGCCAGAATTCCTTACACAGGGTTGGTATTATTGATAAGTTAACTGTAAGGAGAAAATATTGATCCCACAAAATTCACTAAAGGCTATTTAACATAAATATCACATATTTTACAAAAATAAATCTAATTGTAGCGTTTTGTTTAAAAATCTCATTAATTATAAAACACTAATGATCTGTAATTAATTACTTACGTATTTGTGTAATGTTTATGGAAGGAATAGATTTTTTTTTTCAAAAAAAAAACCTATAGTTTTATTGATTCGAATAGTTGAAAAGTGAATTTCATGATACTTGATGGATTTATGAAATTAATATTTCAAAGGTACTTGAAAAACACTTAAGAATTAAAGAAGATGGTAGAGTAGAGAAATCGATAAAATTTCATTATTTATAAGGTTTAAAAATGCGTCGTACCCTGTTGTTACAGTTATTTAGATACGGATGGATTAAGAATAAATCAACATTCAACAGCAATTTTTCATAATAGATATGAAATTCCACTTTTTTAAAAATAGATTGCAAAAATTCAGGCGAAGTTTTCATCTTTGTATGATAAAGTCCGGTTTATTCGGATAATAGACGCAGGCAATTGAAGCAACGTTGTACTAGGTCACCTTAGCGACAGAAGAGGGGATGCATTAAACTATGAATCTCTATAGCGTTGCCTTAGTTATCTGTGCCTAATTAAAGATTGAACGGTTCTCGACACGTTCGTTTGAACTTTCTACAAAAAGGCTGACAGTAGTTAGAAGAAATAAGCCAGTTCTCATCATTTAATAGTGGAAAGTTAGCCTTAGTTGCATTGAATATTTTTGCCTTTTAAGATATGTATCGTTCCGAAAGATAAGTGTTCATGCGACAACTGTAAATCATAAATTATGGAATAAACGTTTTGATTTTATTGTACTGTACAGTTGTTATCAGCTCGTCGCCAACTCAATGGTGACATATTCGGACTACCAGTACTATCGCCTGTTGAACATGTTTTCGTTCTCATAATCATCAAATCAGTTCTAATACTAGGACGACGTACATTCGGTGTAACAACACCGCATGCATCACTCAAACGTCGTTTCACTGATAACGTATATTTTTTTGTATGATGTGATTGATGTTGTGGTGGTGGTAATGGACATGGTGAACCGAAATTTGCACTAACACGTTTATGATGATTTGGTGCCATTTCTTGTGGTAAATTTGCAATAACAAATAATTGATAGAAAACTTCATCGACACGTTGATTTTTTTTTGCTGATGTTTCTACAAAGGCACAACCAGAATCTTGGGTGTCACAATATATTTGAGCTTCTTCAGTTGTCACTGTTCTGTGAACATAAAGATAAGAATACAATTTTTTTTTTTTTTTGTGAAATCCAAAAGAAAACCGTAAATTTGTTGGAAAGTTGAATTGTAAAGGTTGATTTTTTTTTCAGGTACAAATTTAATTATAAATTCCATCAAAGCTTCAACCAAGCTCTTTGTGTTTTTCAATTGGTTGGCATGGTTTTTTTCTTTGACCGATTTCCATAAATATTCGCTTCATCTTCATGTTTAGATGGAAAAAAAAACTAGATTGAACTATAAATAATGACGTTATTATGGAAATAAAGCATGAGAACCTTTGTTTTATGGATGAAAAATACACAGGTGTCTATAATCAATTTGACGATTTTATGTATATGACATTGATGTAAGGAATAAGCAACCCATGAGATTATCCATAAATGGGAAAACACTACAGAAAGTTATGGTGTAAATATGTACAATGTCGTATTTCCACACCCCAAGAGATTAGCGAAGCGTATCGTACTTCAAGAATTATCCTGTTTTGAAAAATAAGGTGGTAGTCATTTTACAGTAGAAAAACAAACAAGAACCCTAAAACCACACATTTTTGTTTTTATAATTCTACAGTAATTTTTGAACTCTATCAGTTTTGTGATCAATTGTGCGGAAGCGGGTCGTTGTTAACATCGGTAAAGGGTCGAAACCAATTGTTCGAGTAAATGGGCAACTTTAATCTTCTTAGTTGAATAAACGTGAACCATTCGTCCTTAAATAGGTCAAATTGGTGGATTCTTACAGTATTTGGTTTTGAAAAATGAATGTTCGTTTCGAACTTGACTTTTATCAGTTTGTTATTGTGGGAAAGCTGATCACAACAAAACTTAATTGAAAGTCTATTTAATAATTCAAGAATGACAACGATAACAAACAGTTTTACATTGATTCACAAGATTTGCAAGATTATATAGGTTTCCACTGTATACGACAAACTGAATACGGATATATTTTACAAAGCAGAAATAATCGTGGTTTACAATAAATTATTTATGGGAAACAAAACAATGATAACATCATCGGAAAATGGATTTTCAATTATCATTTGAAGCGTAGTAAAATATTGATTTTGTTGTTTAATAACTGTCATTTAGAATTGTTCCAAATATGGGGAGAATGATTGATAAGACAGTTTTTCTGTTTAATTCAAACAACACCCGATTCACAATGAATGAATTGAACAATTTTGATTTGAATTGAATACAAATATAAAGCAATTGAGAGGGGCCCGATCGAGCCTTTCTGGCCATTACATATTAAACATTTATTTGTATAAATTGATAAATAGTAGAGAAGTCTCATGTGTTGTAGATCTATTACACTAGAGCCGTAAATAATTTATCTACAAAGGATTGATTTTTTTGTAATTTAAAATCAATTTGTCAATAGGTTAATTAACGTTAACCTGTAAACTATGAAAGTTTAAACAGGATGAAATAATAGATATAAACATGAAATTACTACAGTTTTGTTTAATTAGAACTTTCACTATTAATTACTTTAAAGGTCACAAAGGAATCGCATGTTATTATCAAAAGCATCATGCTACAACCACCCTTTTGATATAGCTTGTGTGTATTACATTATTAAATAATCCAGCTTAGCTAATATTGATTTAGTTCAGCCAACTAGTGAGAATTAGTAATAGAAATGTTCCACACAAGCTAATCACTATAACTATCATCAAACAACACAAATAAATCGTATATATAGAGAAAAGAATAAATGGTTGAATACAACTTACTTCATCTCTTTGTCGGATTTATTTCCAGCTAAAACCATTGGTACACGTGGTGGTATTCGTTTTCTAGTTAAACCACCACTATTTGAAGCTGCACCAGCATTAATTTTCGTCTCCAATATCTGTTCTCTTAAACGAATTGCCTCTTCAAAGGTCTCCCTACTGTCCATACTAAATACGATAACAAAGAGATCACCTGAAACGGAACGGAAATAGATTGGTAATTATCGGCTGTTTTTTTGTTCCAGTGAACGTGTTTTTATTTTTATATCACATTGATTAAGAATATAATTACCGGTTAGAAAGGATAATCTTCTCATTGCTGGAAATGGATGATTACCGGATGTATCCAATATATCCAACTGGTAAATCTCACCACGAATTCTGTAGAGTTTACGATGGAAGTCTTCAATTGTTGGTGTATAACTATCTTGGAATTTACCACCTAAAAATCTAGATACTAAACACGTTTTGCCTACTCTAGCTGAACCTGTTGATGATAAATTCATTAAATATGTTTTTATTATCAAATTTACAAAATTTCTACCTAATACTACTAGTCGATGACAGTTTTTTTGTGGTGGTATAACATCATCACATGAATTCGAACTACCAGGACTCGGTACCGGTCCTGAATTGATAACCGTTTGGAAATCGTTTGGTGGACTTGTTACTGTTGTCATTGTTGTTGTAGTTGTTGGTGTATTTGTTGTAATTTTCTCATTACGTTTGGCACAAAACCAGTTTGTACATGAACTTAAATCCATAATCGTTTACGTTTAAAATACATCACGGTTTTCAATGGAAACTTCTGAAACAATTGAGATAGAAGTATAAAACAGAATTTTCATGTTTATTTTTGTTCAGATAAATCATTTGAAATCTGTTGTATGTAGGTACATGATCCTGTGGGACAATAATTCACTGTAAGAGGATGAATGTTACAATGGAAAGTATTAAGAAGCCTCTATTGTTTGTCAAAATAATTCAAAATTGAGATTTATATTCATTCAATGTTGTTCAAATTTTGCCAATAAAACCTACAAAAATATGAAAGAATAACAATTCTGGTGGATGAGCCGGGCGAGTAGACGTGACACAAATTTGTTTGTTTTTTACATTTGAAAATAATCGAGCACGTTCTGTTATGCTGCAGAATTCCTAAATTCCTTAGTTTTTATTTGTAGTCAAATGTAAATGTGCGACAACTGCACAATTCTTTTTCCCTACAATTTCATCGTCAACATTATTCGAAATGACAGTAATAAAGGCGTTCGTTGATTGGCATACCGTAAGTTCATTTTGTTTATTTGTTGTGAAAGGTACATCAACATTTAACACCATCCAAAATTCTTAAGTTGGTGTCTGTATTCGATACTTCTTAATAATTGAACAAAGTTCCCCAATAAATGGGTTCTCTTGCAAAGGAATTTTCTGTATCGCTACACAAATACACTGTATCTCACTTATTGTGATCAGTTTGGTGGAATAAACCAAATTATTGTGTTGTTCAATTTGATCTAATGGAAAAATCACACCGAATTAACCACAAATAGAAAATTCAAAAACAAATTAAGATAAACGGTGATATAAACAAATTAATTTTATTTACACACAGCAAGCTTCTGTTAGCTCAACAATACTGTATTAAACTTAATATAAATGAAAGGGAATCTTATTGTTAGAGTCGGCGGATTTTATAATAAAAGCACCTCAAGCTATATGCTATCTCTACTTGTTCAAATTCCGAGTTACATGGTCGCTTATTTTCACTCTACACAATACAGTCAAAGCTCTTTGACATATATTTCATGTATTTGAGAGTGTAGATGTGTTTTTACTGGAACGGGCATGTAGACATGTGGTCGTTACAAACAACAAGATCTACGTTTTGTGTATCGTTCATTAACATTTTTCAGTACAAGAGTATGATTTAGAGAACAACAACAACCAACGATAGAAGAATCGAAACTTAACATTATAAAGCTTTTTGATGTTGGAATAAAAATTGATGGGGAAACATAGAAGCTGCATCTACTTATGTTTACTGCGACTACAACGACAGACTTGAAAATTGTTGTAATTAGCACAGCCTCTCTTGTTCCCGATAGTCTAAAAGTCTAGAGACAACCGGCTATGGCATACAATCGGATTTACTAAGAACGAGATTGGCCATAACGAGACTTTATTGCATGTGGAGAAAATCCGTACTCGAGATTGAAGACTTCAAAAGATAACATTAATGCTTAGTTTGTCAATGGTTTGTTCAACTTAAAGTCCAGATCAGATTCCTATTACGCTGTAGCTCCAAACACAACTAGCTTAGTACAACCAACGAAACAAAACGCTGAAAGTCTACTATACGCCACGTTAATTTGCTCACTTGAACAATGTTATTAGACAAAACAATGAATTATTTGTTTAAGAATTTGAATTGGGCATTTTCAAACACACCAAATGGAAATAGAACACTGTCTTTATTGTATTCTGTTTATTGTAAGTACAAGTGGTGAGACTGATGCCTTTTATGGAATTTCTCTAATGGTAATGGTTGTTGTTGGTGGTGTGAACCACTCTTTTGATGATATAACAGAAGGTGGGGGTGTGCACATAATAATAATTGAAAACTTGTGTTTAACAAAGGGTTTAACGTTTTAGACACAGCTTAATCTATTCTTCTTCATTAACAAAACTTATTCAACACCAGAAAATGATACAGTCAGTCAGATACTTAACTCAAGAAGTTGTTAGTGGTGCTAGACAATTGGATTTGGAGGTGGTTGATGCAGTGAAGATGCCAACGAGTTATTAGATTGAAATAATGCGGAGATTACAGTGGAGAAGTTTACTGAAATTGGGGGCAAAATGGTACTGAACAAAACCACAGAACAGATTTACAGACTTTAGAAGACAGGTCACAAGGTAATGCATTAAAAAAGCGCTACTTAACTGGGAAAATATCTTGCGAGAGAAGAGAATACCTTTGTCTGGCTAGATGATTGTATCTAAAGCTATCAAAATTTCTAGCGAAGTAGTATTTTTTTAACATCCCTTAAAAATTCAATTGATTCAGAGTTTACCGCAATTTTTTTACTTACACCATGGAATAACTTCTGGGCATTACTACATACTATATATTCGTCTATAATTGATTGTAATTTCCATATCAATACATCAAATATGAGATTAACTCTGTGTACATGAAGCAACGACCATTGTATGTTAATTAGAGTACGTCAGTAGCAGAAACCACGTATTACGAATTCAATTACAAAGTTTACAGGTAATACTGGGGAATTACTGAAAGACATAAATAGCCAATCGAAAGCAAAGTTTATGCTACACTGAAGTGTATAAATAGAGGCTACTAAAGAGTTTTATACATTAACTGTTAATTTAAACAAAATTGAAATTTCAATTGCACGCCGTCAATAAACTACCTTCTACATACCTATATTTTTATTTAATTTATAACAAATTTGTATTTTCCTGTATTAAATAAACATTTCTAGTTGAATTACGTTCCATGAAATAGATGATTATCATCAGTTTCACATTAAAGCTATCAAATGGATGACAAGAGTGTTAAGTTTACTCATAATTAAAATTCATTTAATTTCGCTTTTAATATAAAATTGAAATTCATGCTTACTTTGTAATCCACCGATACATTAACGGTTATTTCGCATTCATTTGTAAATAGTATTTGAATTGCACTATATATGTGATATGGTGGATGCATTGCTGCAAGCTCTTTTAACGGTACGATTGCAGTATAACCATTGACCCAGTTTCAAATACACGGATAGAATGAGTTTTCCATATAATATAGATGAGAATATTACAAAAACGTTTTTACACTTTGGATTTTAGATTACAATAACTTACTGAAATGTTATTGACATTCTTCACACGTCTATATATTTACAAAAAAATGCCTCTCTCTCTGTATGTATGTATGTATGAAATTGGACTTGGGGAAATTGAGTTGGCAGTAGAAATGTGGAACGTGAAACGGACGTTATGAGTACAATAAATTAAACGAGGATACTTCACTTTTAATTAATATCGGGGAAGTAATTGAGAAAGACATTTGAAGCAAAATTTCTAGAATTAGATGAAGTCGTAGTGATTTTATTGAGCAATATTTATACGATGATTAACTGAGTAGGATGGAAAATAGAGAGTATATTCTTATTTTTATTTATTTTCCACAATATATCAACTGGAAAATATTGACTGACAATATAAGAATGCTATTGCTAATAGTACATATACGGTAAATATTTTTTTTTTGTAGAATTTATATTAAAATACGAATATATGTTTTCAAGCAAGTTTTTCAATTCATAAATTTTCTGTAGAATTCTACTAAGCGTCTATAGAAAAGTTTTTAACAAGATAAGGGAAGAAAAAACACAACGATACGATGATTTTATACATCGAATTCACAAAGGATCTTTTGTGAGACTTGAATTATATTAGATACACTAATGAGATGTTCAGTTTATCTAAAAAAAGCTTTAAACGTTCAACTTGATCTTCGATCCTATAAAATATTCCAAAAACTATCTCCTTATAATAAAGAAGATTGTATCCTTAGCTTTATATTTGTTAGACTCGTTTGTTTGGGACAATAACAGAAAAAGCGTACACGACCTTTTTGAGTACAGCATATTCTAGTGCTTAACGTTACGACTCCTAGGTTGTGAATTTAAGCTGATTATATTTCGAAACTGAAAACAAACTATTGGCGATGAATCAATCAAACCGTTCAAACAGAAAACAGAAAAGTAGATACATAACTTTCTTGTAAATATCTGAACTAATAATCACAAACCATCTGTCTTTCTACATGCCAGTCTTATGGTATTGCCTTTAACGTCTTAATCAAAATAGAACATACTACAAGTGTTACTTGAAGTTCCAAATACCATTCACAAGTAGTTTCCAGAGTACGAGGCTAGAAAACTGCCAGAACAAGCCAAGAAACTACGTGCTGCAGACATAGTTTGGAAGAGCTATCCATTAAATTTGTAACAAATTCTGACGTTCTACCAAACTGTTATTTCATCAGTCATGGAAATGACCGGTTGTTTTGTAGTGTAACATTTCTATTTAAAAGAACCTCAATCACCAAAGACAGAAGGTTGAATTATTTACAACTCCACAGGGAATGTGTTTCATCCTACGTGAACACTCAAAGTAAGACTGCTGCATTTCAACGTCCACAAGATTCTAATGGACGATGTATATACAAGTAGAATTTATATACCATTTTGTGCCATTTATAACCGTCGATGGAGCAGGGTTTTATTGCTAAATACCGAAGATCAAAAGACAAATCGTTAACTGATTGAACATGCACCATATTCAATAAATTTGTGGTTCTCTGAGATTTTCTATTTATAAACTAGACGAAATAGATGATTGGAGACGAGTGTAAATAGTGAAGTGTAGAACCTTTGGATCAGAGTTTATAGTCGATTTTTTTTCAAACGCTCGCACCTTTAAGCGCTTCTCAACTTTTTCATCGGTTGTATATAATTATTATAAAACAAACAGAAAAAGAGTTGATAATGTGATTCACCTTAAGCTATTTGTTTTACAACAGTGTTTCTTATTAAATATTTATTAGTGATGTTTAATTGACTGTTTTTCATCGACCCTTGATCCCGAATCGTCCTCTAGGGGTCTATATCGACCATTTTGAAGACCCCTGCCGTGGGACGGATATACAAAATATCCGAACAATGTACACTTTACTGAAGGAATCAACGATTTTCAAAGATGTTGAAGTGAATGATTTTGATTAGAATTTCATAGAATTTTCCAATCTGCACGGGTGTAACAACAAACATTTATACACGTGCTGAAATTTTCGATCATTTTCCAGTATAAAAATAATATTCGTCGACACAATTATATCTGTCAAGGTCTTTATGGAAGTATAGTTATTATAACAAAACAACGCATTAATTATTCTTTATCGATTAGTAGATTTCTTGTTGTTAGATTAAATATAACAGATGGAGAATTTAAGTTATTTTTGTTAAAATTGAGTTAAATGTCAACTTATCGATACAGGTTCAACTTTAACAAATCAAAGTTTCCCCGATTGATTCTATTTCCCTTGTGATTTTTATCGTGAAAATTGCTTTTCTTTGCCAACACACAAAACAAAATAGTTATTAGCTTTTTTTAAGTACACCTACTGTTTGATTCGTAATTAATTCGCAATAAAACGTGTTTATTGATTGTGATTACTAATGGTTTAGTCAGTCGTATTTGCCATAATATACCTTATATCAATAAGTTCAACAAGTAGACGTACAAATCAGGCTTATTAAATTGTATGAATTGATTAAATCATCATTTACAAGCTAGACAGTTTCATTAATTGAATTGTTGAAGTTTTTGAATACAAAAGAATAAAAGCAATTTAAATTTAAAATAGTCAAAGTTTGTTTTTGTGATCCAACAATGTGGTTAGATTGATAAAAAAGACTTCACATTCGTTAAAACTTCAACTACAAGTCACAGGATCATTAATATATTGTTTAGTATAATCCAGGATTTGGAGACAATTTGTTCTACACAGGGGGATGTGTAACGATACTTTAAACAAACGAATATTTATCGACGATATTATCGAGTTTCCTACCCTATTTTACATACTTTACTTCTTTAGAATTAACTTTGAAGTCTGATCATTTTTACAAAATCAATTAAAATATAGTTTACTTACCAGGATTCAGATTATTCGCAGTAGTTTGATTAAATTTTAAATTCTTTGATCACCGCTTAATGTCATTATTTTGAAATAATTACAAAGTTTTATTGTAGTTTCAAACTAAAACTAGCGACGGTGATATTTTTTTTTTTTCGACAGTACGTGGTGGTGGCGGTGGTGGTGTTATTGACGATCGTTCCCAAACTGATGCTGCTAGGTGCTTTGAAAGCTCCTATAGAGATGCGCCGCTAGTAGCGTACAGACATCATTCAATATAAATAACAACAACAACAACAACAACAATAATAACAACAACGATTTCACGTATATATAACCGCCACCACCAACGTTCTGTCTGCTACTGTAGGCGCCGCCGCCACCATCCTTACCACCCCCACTTTGAAAATATAATGACGTCAAGGGTAATATAATTTTTTGGAAGAAAAGTAA
>JAZBGY010000189.1:42134-76722 GCA_037414755.1 Lydus trimaculatus | reverse complement strand
AGGTTTAATCAAATTTAGCAACAGGTCAAAGAGGAGTGTTTATCTGATTTGATCCTCAATTTGTTGTAAGGGTCAGTGTAAAGGAAATCTTATTTAAACTAAAGTATTAAAGTCAATTCTGGATTTCGTTAGGATTTTAGTCTCATATATTATTCTAGTGAGTTAGTGTTAGTAAGTTGTATGATTAAATTTATAATTTTGGGGAATACAAAAGGATTACCCTCCTTTAAAGTTTGTAAGCGCAACGTGGTAGTCGTTAAGCCAATTTATCTAAAAATGAAAACTTTTATAGTATTTGTTGTTGTGTTTATTGTTGTTTAATTATTGTTAATAATTAAGAGTACTTGATGAAAATTTAACGTATCGTCTTCTAGAAGATAACGAGGAGATAAATTTTTAGTCATAAGACTCCCAGTTATGTTTGACGTAAATTCATCAAATCATCAATCCAGATTGTTTTCGTACATTTGGAACATTGATCCTGAACTGTATCGTTAGAGTACGTTTACACTTGTGTGCTTATGCGTGCGTCAAAATCATACGGTACGTATATTGCATGCGTCTAATGCACTTATTGTTAGTGCATGTGCCGCTATATGCCACACTGGACAGTTCAAGTTAGCGTAGGACTGGAGTGTATTGGAAACCAATATAAACATGCATCTTATGTATTATCACTAAATCGAATGAAATGATCACTGAATATAGTGCAAGAATGTAAAAAAACAGCGATATACGGTATGCGTTCAAGCAGTCAAAGCATGATTTGACGCATGAAGAATTGGAAACGCAAGTTGAATAACGCATAACCAAAGTGTACAAGTGTGAACATAACTTAACAGAGCTTTTCTAATAAAGGTGTTGGAAGGGTGACTTTTTAGTTTACACAGTATTTGTTAATTTCAGAACATGAAAAATTATAGTGAGGAATACGAAACATTGAAGTATAAATCAGTTAAAACAGTAAGCTTTAAAAGTTTTGTTTTGAAATATTTTAACGCAGGAGTTGGCAACCTCCTGCCCGCAGTCCATCTTCGATCCGCCCGCGGGCATTATCACAACATTTAGGTATCTATAAAATCACCCTGAGGAGTTTAGTTAAACACACGTGTAGTGCAAATATTAAATTAAGGGTTGAGTAAAATAAAATTATTACTGTTTTCACTGAAATAATCTTTTCCATGCACGGACCAATGTTAGCAATAACTGTTGAATTCTTATCTATTCAATGCAGGATTCGATCTGGAATTGAACCACAATCCGAAAATCAGACTTAACCCTTTTTATTGCTAGAACGTAAGCAGGAGTTGAAGGGATTTTTTATTTCGGGTTTTATTTTACATTATTTTGAATAAATAAAAATTATACGTATGGTTCTCAGATACGTATCTATAAGAAGGAAAATTTGAAATTGGGCTACCAGTTGAAACGGTTGCACATCCCTACTGTAACTGATAGTATCACTCAGGTCTAAATTCTAAGCTAAGTTGGATTAAAAAATTATGAGGAAGCTTGACTGAGTTGCTTAACTTACGAAATAAAAAGTTATTCCATGAGGGCTTTGTTTTGTTAGTATTTCGACTTTAATAGAGGAAGTAGCATAGACAAAATTGGTTTGTTGTTATCGTTAAAGAATAGGTTGCGTCTTTCAGTTGTATTTAGTAAGACACTTAGGGTTAAGGGTGTCCATTCGAACATTCATGGACGTCTAGTGCTTATGCAATTTCATAATACCACCAGGCTTCCGTAGCGCCACAGCCAGCACATTTTTAATAAGGAGATTTCTCATAAGCTTAAAGCGGTCGACACGTGTCTCCAATTTTTAGTGCCTCTTACTGCTAGAGACGTTTGTGCATTCAAGTCAAAGACCTTACAATACGAACAAAACATTTTCCCAGTAGATACTGGACAAATGAGCTAATTCCTCTTCGGTGTTCCTCCATTAGTAAGCATCTGGTACAAATACTATGCAAAAAATGCTTCTTGATTTTATCCAATGGAAAATTCTTATCAAACTTGATTCGGCCCTTTTGAATTATGAAATGACATGCTGAGATTTTCGAGCATGATAAGATAAAAAGTCGTCTTTTTTCCTTCTTATCTTCGTTTAGCTTATTCTGCTTACTTCCTTTTTATTCGAGTCATTTCTTCAACTTTTTCAGTTTTCTCAAGCCCACTGTTACTTTTATTTCGGTTTTCATTGTTAGTACAAGTTTTTGTAAATTTAAGTTGTGCAGAGGCACAAATCACACACCCTTAAGACTGGTACTGGCACTGCTTGTAAGAGCTGCGTTTTCAGGTACAGAAAGCTTGAAGAGAATATTTATCATCTCATTTCGAAGCGAATACTTTACTAGAGGTCTTTCTGGAACAAAAATACACAGGTTGAGGACTAAGTCAACGTGGAGACACGCCCACATCATCAACTCGTCCAGCGTGGACAGTCAGATATAACGACGTATGAACTGTATTGGCTAGTGTGAAACCACCTCCAACTAACCGAACATCGGCAAAAGTCGGGCATGTTACCAGCCTGTGTATTTTTAATCCAGAAAGACCTCTAGATCACAATTTTTCTTTAATTGTTACTATTTCGTTTCAAGTTTATTGTTAGTTTACGGTTGAGTACAGGATCGTCTTAACAAACTTAAGCGCCCTGGGCTAAAAACTTTCGTATTTTAATATAATTAATTCGCCCTTAGATCAATGGCGCCCCTGAGCTTGCAATTAGCCCATAGGATAAGGTTCAGGAAGACCTAGGGGTTAGCGTAAGTAATAAGTTTTGTGTGGTTTTTTTTTCAAATTAAAATTAAAATACAATTGTTTTAATGGTGATATTTATTTAAATTAAATAAACAATTGGTAATTGTCTAGTTCTTATTGTTTTGGTTTTTTATTATATGAGGTTAACGTAATATTATGACGTCACACATCGCTATTGGTGAATTTGACGTCAGTTCCACCTTCCATACTTAGCCGTCCTGGTAGATATCAAATCAATGGCGCCATCTCGTTTGGTCATTGCACTCACTCTACCATTTACATTGATTCAAATGTGTTAGAAAAAGACAACATAAGTTAACTGTCAAATGAAAAAAAATTATTTCATATTACTGTCATTGATTAGAAAATTAGAAAAATTGTAAAGTTGTAATTAATGAAAAGAAAAGTCTGTTTGTTGTGTTCTTTAAAAAATTTAATGTTAATTTGTGATTTTGATGTGTTCTTACAATAAAAACGGCCAAAAAAACAATAAACAAACAATAAACAATTAATGTAATTTGTAATAACAGAGTAGAAGAACGATTGAAGAGAAAACAAAAAAAAGTTCAATAAACTTACAAATGAATGTCGTCAAATTGGAAAATTTCTAAATGAAATCTTATCGAATTGTGACGTCGTTTGAATAAGGGGTGACGTTCTGGCTATTGTGCATTATCGCCTTATAAAACGGTACGTTATGGTAATTGTTATCAGGCTACAAAATATGTTGACAACAAATCATTAAAAATGAACTAATCAATCGATTTGTTTGTAGGTTATTCTTCTAATTCAAATCAACAAACAAAATGCCACCACCAAATGAAGAGATTATCCGCAAACGTACCACACAAGACTTTATATTTGGTAAAGTAATCGGTGAAGGTAGTTTCAGTACAGTTTATTTAGCTAAAGATATCCAAATTAATCGTGAATTTGCTAGTAAGTCGATGTTAATCAAATAAATAACGAATTCTAATTGTTTGTTTGTTTCTAGTTAAAGTTTTAGATAAACGCCACATTATACGTGAACGTAAAACTGAATATGTAACACGTGAAAAACGTATTTTACAAATATTAGGCAATTCATGTAAATATTTCGTACATTTATATTTTACGTTTCAAGATGCTGATCGTTTATATTTCGTTTTAACATATGCTGAAAATGGTGAATTATTAAAACAAATCAATAAATATAAAGGTTTCAATATGGATTGTGTACGTTATTATACAACTGAATTAGTATTAGCATTAGAATATTTGAAAATGAAGAATATAGCACACCGTGATTTGAAACCGGAAAATGTTTTATTTGATGAAAATTGGCATATTTTAATTACGGATTTTGGTAGTGCAAAAATTATGAGTGAAAATAAAAAAACGAAAAATGTCAATAATATCAATGATGATGATGATGATGATGATGAAGATGATGAGAATTTGAAACGGCGTAAATTTAGTTTTGTCGGTACAGCACAATATGTTAGTCCGGAAATCTTAGATGATGCTGAATCATCATGTGCATCCGATTTATGGGCATTAGGTTGTATTATTTATCAAATGATTGTTGGTCAAATGCCATTCCGTGGTCCTAGTGAATATTTAATATTTCAAAAAATAATGAAATTAGATTATCAATTTCCTGATAATTTTGATAAATGTGCAAAAGATTTAATTGAAAAATTATTAATTATAAATCCAAATAAACGTTTAGGTGTTTGTGATCTACAACCATATATTAGTATACGTAATCATCAATTTTTTAATTGTATTAATTGGGAGAATTTAGGACCACCACCGAAATTCACAAATAATTCCAATGATGATCTAGTTAATGAACGTTTTATAATACCTGATAATTTAGAGCCTGGTTTTGATGAACAGAAAGCAACACGTTTACATTTCGATTTATTATCACCAAATACAACAACATCATCATCATCATCATCATCATCACCAATTACACGAAAAAAATCTGAACCAAACCGGAAAATTACCGATTTAAATCAAGACGAGATCAATCAACGTTTAGAACAACAACAAAAAACGAATATTTATCATGATTTAGTTGAAAATCATCTAATATTAAAACAGGGTATTATTGAAAAGAAAAAAGGTCTATTTCCAAGACGACGTATGTTATTGTTGACATTAGGACCACATTTATATTATGTTGATCCAACCACAATGATACTAAAAGGTGAGATACCGTGGAGTGATGATCTGCGAACTGAAGCGAAAAATTTCAAGAAATTCTTCGTCTATACGGTAATTATTCGGAATTTTCTTGATTAACAATTGATTCTCCATCGCTGTATTCTAGCCTAATCGTATTTATTATCTGGAAGACCCTGAAGGTTATGCTTTAGAATGGTGTAAAGCTATAGATGAAGTGAAAGCCCATTATTATCCCGAATCAGGATGAAGAAATTAGCTGAAATTTACATAAATAGTTCCCATATTTATTATTATAATATTATAAATTAATTTATTATCGATTGATTTAGGTAATTTATAGTTAAAATTTGATTAATTAATTTATATATAATGTTGCAAAATTATTTATATTTTTGATTATTATTATTTTTGAAAAATATAGTGGATTTGATGATGTTTTGATTTTTAGTTGGCACACCTGCCTGTCAAACATGGCGATCACTGTTTGCTGTGACATATATATGAAGTGTAGTTTTATTTTTAAAATTTAATAAAACTGTATTTTTTCAAACAATAAAATTGAGTGTTTTTCTTTGTAATGTATGCAAATTAATCAATTTTCATTGTGATGGATAATTTCCAATAGAAGTAAGTCGATTTTCTTGTTAATTTATGTTAAAAATCATCTATTATATATTCAGCTTGTACCACCCGCCCACTCGATTCTTATAAGACATATGAGATTTTCATTTAGGAAAATTGAAAGATTTCCCGTGTAAAACGCCGATTTTTCCATTCCAACATTGAATCTAAAGTTGAAATTGTTTATTGTTGAAATTTGATTAAAATGCCGGTCATTGATAACGCTTATCATATCGTATAAAGTTGACATTGTAGGTATAGTTGGACAATAACAACATTAATTTTGTTTATGAATTAAAATTGACGTTATTTCAAATAAACAAATTAAATTTGAAATCGTTAAATACTATTGTTTTGTTTTTCGTATGTTGAGTTGTACGTTTTCAATAAAATAAGCCTACGCACTTTTATTATTTTCGTACCTATTTCTCACTCATTAAAACATTTTTTTGCTTCTTCTTCTCCTTACTCTTCTAATACATAATTTATTATGTTTCTTTGTATAATTTTGCTATTTTTATGTGGGCTTCAAATAGGATAAACAATCGAGAATCTGGTGAAACGAGTCTTGTGTGTGTGTGTATTTTTCCAATCAGAAAAACAATTTTATTGCATTAAACAGAAATGTATGTACGATTTTCCATTTTATTTCTAATTATTTAAACAACAAACAAAAGATTATCTAATATGGATATAATTGTTAATTAACCGGTTATCTTATTATTGTTAGTTTGTTATGTTATACTTGTTATTTGGTTGTTTTTTTTTCTAATTATCAGTTTATGGTCTGTTGGGAAAAAGTGCAAATGTTAATGTACTTTCAAGATTCGTTAAGAATTTGTTTGTTTATAGTAATATCAAAATTTCCAATTTTTTAATTTTCTAGAAATATTTTCATTATTTTGCATAAATTTATTACGTAATCTCGATCGACAATTGTTTGTCTGACGAAATAAAGTTTCATAATCCGTGTTGTTGTTGTTGTTGTGTGACTTTCAAAATTTTTTTTACAATAAGCTGTTTTTTTTTTTTTGATTTTGAGAAAATAGGCTTACAACAACGTATAACTCTTATCCAATCATTGTTGTCTTGATCTAGGGTGGATCAACACCAGTGGCGGACTGGGCCGACGGGCAGCCCGGCAGATGCCCGGTGGGCCGCGTGTCAGCAAATCCAAAAAAATATTTTCGTTTGTATTTTGATGATTTACAACTTTGCTTACTTTTCTAGAATAACAGAATTCATTGTTTCTCCCAGGGGCTCCAAGGAACAGGATGCTGGCCCAAAATCAATCTTTCATAAACTTACTGTACATCGAGACTGATTCAACCGAAGCTACAATTTCCTATATTGTTCAGAGAAATGAAACAAAAACACAAGTATAGAGGTTCTGAGAGATATTGGCCGTTTTTCTCATTTCAGTAACGCTTTTATCGATAACGGCCATTTTGCTATCAAGTCACTTTTAGACAGAGTACCCTCTACCCTTGTGTTTTTGTTTCATTTCTCTGGGGGCGTACGCAAACGACGGCTTTTTATCGCGCTAATTCCGCACGTTTGTGAAACGTAAGTACCAGCGCATAAAAATCAATTAATGAATGCGTGGACAGATATACAGACTGCGACTACATCGCGATCAGTCTGTGTATCCACGGCCGGATACCAGTAATTGTCCGGGCCGAAAAAATTTGCCACTCCGCCACTGATCAACACCCTTATTCAAGATAAAGAACTGTGTAGGTTTTACAGGTGTCGTTTTTTTTTTTTATTGCTTCATAAGCAGTGGTGTATTTAAGGCAATGTCCGGAGTTGCCTATTGAGAGATTTCTGAAGTCTGGGACCTTTTGGTCTAAATTATGAGCTCTTATAATTCTTTAATTAAACATCTTACTCATAACAATTTTAAGACTGCATGACCAATTTTTGATGACAAATCAAACTGTTAGATTTAGTGCCCCCGCCCCATAATCCTCTGTTCATAAAAACATAATTCTTAAGATAAATCCATATATTTCAAAAATTAAACTCTTTATTGTCATATTGTTGGTATTATTGGCAGTGCCGGATTAAACCTTGTGGGAGTCCTTAGGCAAACGAACTCTTGCTTCTTCCTTCCCATATTATCTCTATATACCTACATTTGTAATTTTATCAACCCACAATTTTATTGAAACAAAACATTAATAGTTGCCTTAGGCTGAGAAATGCACGTTTTATGTACCCAAGAGAAAATTGCGGTCCGGTCAGCAATCTCGAAATGGTTGAACGTATTTCGTATATACCTACAACATTTTTTATGCAACCGTAAATAATTCGGGAAAAACCTTTATTTAAAATTTCCCGAAAATGTCGAATCATTTGACATGTTGTTCTTTTATTCATTTCATATAGTAGGTAGCGACCGTAAAACTATTTTTACGTCTGTTTCTAATGGCAGCCAAGACGTAGTTCCAAAAAAATGTAATTATTTTACGACCTGAATTTCACTCAATTACGGAGAAAAAGTACTTACTTTTAGATCAGTTGGATGAAAAAATGTTATTATTATTGAACAGAAATAGTGAAACTACCATGTATGTATAACTACTGCATGTGGAAACCCGTCATACAAATAAAAGTATACGATAGGTCCTAAAAATTGTCCACCACTATCTTTTGAAAGAATGTAAAAGTTTGACTGTAAATTTCTTTCAAAATCAAATCAGTATGGAGTCTATAGGCTGCCGCTCAAATTATTCAAGTTTTTTGGCCTTTCCCACTATTTTGAAGATGCTTTATATGCTTTCAAATACTTACAGGAAAATTCCGATTATCGCTGTTTAGAATATGGCATCAGAAATCCAATTATTATCATCGCAATTTTAAAGGATTTGATAATAAAAGAATAATCTCGGTAATCGAGGTATTGTTGTAAATTGAAAAAAAATCATTGCTTTTGATATAGATTTTATTTATCCTATCTATATAGTAAATTTGGAGTGGATCTTACCCTTTTTAAAATACTACACAAACATGTATTTTTTCAAAATTGCAACTATAATTGATTTATAGTTCATAAAATTCCTTATTTCTTTCTGATTCTAAATATAGGGCGAGGAGGTGAAACCTCTCTATTGCGGACACTCATGGGAGAAAAAAATATTGTTCGTAATTGTAGGTGTCCTTATAAGAGAGTTTTAGGTTCTTGGAGACTTCAGCTATCTACTTTTTACGATTACGATACTTAATGCTTTTCAATTTTTAATATTGGTCTTGGGTATTTTAAAATTTTCCGCAATTTTTGTAACACCGCACGCACTTCTTCTCTTTGAGAGTTAATTCGTTACGATGTGGAGTCATTTTAAGACGTAGTGATAAATACTAAACACTGATTTTCACATTGAATTCAGCCAAATAAAATAAGAAATAATCATTAAAGTCAGTTAAGATAAGAAGTTAGGCTTACTTTGCATTTATTTAATTTTATCCGTTAGGTACTTGAGATGTCTGCAAGAGAGGGGTTTAAATAAAGCTTTTATATAAGAATATACTGTCCGTGTCCGTGTTAGAGGAGTTTTTCTTATATATAAATATGAGGTAGTGTGCCAGTATATCGGTAAAGTGTCCCTAAATGGGAGTATCCGTACTGTAGAAGTGTCCGCATATGAAGGTTTCACTGTAATAAAAAGTCTAGGTGGTCCATCTTACCCCTTTTTATTTAAGAATTGAAGTATTGAAAATCTGAAGGGACTCATTTTGCCTCCATATTTTTTGAAGCATTGAAAATTTGAAGGGGCCCCCTCTTCCCTACAATAATACTAATGGATCTAGGCTCATTATGGTTTGAAAATAAGTTGAAGTGAGCAAATCCTACAGGTAAAAATTATGCAACGTACTACTATGAAACAATTGCTATTTCAAATTGTCAAGTAATCGTTGATTTTGCTTGTTTGTTTTTTTGGATTACTATGCTGTTTATATCTGGATCTGCAGGCGAATTAACTATAAAAGCTTTACAAAACATTTATTATTGTTGGTCAAAGAAATGCAATAATTACTGAAAAAGAAGTGGAAGTAACAAGCGTCCATAGCACTCTGCGTTCATTTCAAGTAAAGCTTTATAATTTTTACCTGTAAAGTCGGACTTTTTAAAATTATTCTAATAGGGGAAATTAACATCCTCAAATTAAAAGAAACAAAAGTGGGGTTTGTGTTCTGAAAAAGGCACATCCTTCATCTAACAAACTATGCACTGAAAATCCAACATTATTAATTTTGTTGTAGTGCGGTTTTTGTCAGCTAATGCCGTTTACCGATTTCACCTTTTTTTAAAATTTCCTTTGCAAATCGCACATAAATCGTGGAAGCTATTACAAAATTATATCAGTGTAACTTTGAGAACAGGTTACAACACAAAATGCTCAAAAACTGTCTTAAATAAACCCACAATCACGGAATTAGCCGAGTTTCCCCTATATTTAGAATCAGAACAAAATAAGAAATTCAATGAACTACAAATTAACTATAGTTGCTATTTTAAAAACGGTCAAACCTACTCAAATATGGATAAAACAGATAAAATCTGTATTCAAAACTATATCAGGAATCAGAAGTAATGTTTCCATAGATTGTTTTTTTTGGAAGCATGCAAGGACAAAGTCAAAAAATGTTTTGAATAGCTCGAAAATAAAAGAACATCAGGAGAATTTGTCTACGCCGTCTGATTAGCTTCAGCACGAAAATGTGCCACCAATTATTTTGTCCAATCATTGTTTATAAGAGTTATAAGCTTCAAATTTCAATTTGTACAATGCGTGATAGTAAAAGTTCGGTATCACCTTTTGAAAGATGGAAACAATGGCTTGTAACTTTTAAAAAGTATACAAAAATTAACAAAGGACCACTATAGCTGAAAGCCTGAAATTAGTGGAAGTAGTAGAATATGACAATAATTTTTTCGTATTTATATGGAAAAAGATAAGAAATTTTCTTATTGTTAGTAAAAATAGCCGTCCCATTCATGAATAAGGTTAGCGATACGACAGGATTGTCTTCACTAAAAAATAGTTTGCATTAAAAGTCGATTTTTGATAAAATTGTGTGTTATTGTTTTTACTCGAACAAGAGAACTGATGCTACCATTGATTTTTGCTTATTTATCAATCAATCTGCTATTTTTATTCCAAATTTTTAATGCAGATCGTACATTTTGAAAACGAAAAACTTGTTGTTAGATTCTTCTCATTCCAGACTTGGGGATGTAGTAGTTATTTGTTTATTAGTTGATAAATTTGGGCAGTAACAAGCAATTTTTCTCATCTGCCAGTGAGTAAATACTATCCTCAAAAGCACATTGTCAGTATACCTACAATCAATTCTTATCTTTTTCGTTTTTAGTTCACAAATAACGCAACTGAAATTGTATTATTAGTTTGTTTTTATCAATTGAGTGATTTTTCTGTTCAACATTTTGTCTAAATGTTGCAGTTTACAAACAAATATGCCTAAGTTTTTCCATTTATAATGCCGAAAAAACGATTACAAATTTTTAGTTGCTAAGATAATTGCAAAAATTTCCGGATCTCTTTCTTCGTTATTATCGGTAGATTTTTGTCTTTCTGGATGGTAAGGTGATTATGAGACTTTACAATTGGAAAAATCAAAATTAGATAAATTTGTGTACTAGATGCAACTTTTTTTGTGATTTTCTGCTTTGTTATTCATGAATTTACTGCAATTATTAACTGAATAGCTCGTTTATAAGTTTTTCAATAATAATGGAAGGTCATTGTGTACATTTCAAACTCTTATTTTGATAAGTTGTAGTAACGAGGGTGTGTTAATTCTCAATTAGATTTTGTTTAATAGTTGTTGTAAGTTCTATCCTGCAATGTACGAGATGTTATATTTAAACTTGAAATTTTAGTGAAAAACATGTCAGTAACAAACATTTACTAATAAACACCTCGTGAAACTGTAACATTAATATTTAATGATATTAGAAATGTCGGTAAATTAACAATCATTCATGTCATAATTAGCAACAAAACATTTGATTGTAGACATGAAACACTATAATTATATGAGAAATAGATAAAAAAACAATAAATTTTACATATACGTTTTAAAACCGAACCAACCCTCTCGACGAAGTGCTTCTTAATTTAAAGATAATACTTTCTTTCAAATTGTAATATCAACTTTTGCAAACTCAAACAACACTATCAGTATTAGCCCCAGGATAGTATTTCTGTTATCGAACAAAGTTACTTTACCTCTTTTTCGGGGGTATATTTTAACAAACAATAATGGAAATGAACATATCCCTTGATTAGTGCGGTACTCAATTTACACGGTTTCGTTTTTATTGTGATTCATTTGCTTATACCATTCATAAATCAAAAGAGTATCATATTAGTGAACGTACTCTTTTGATAGAACGCCGCTTTTTCGAAAATGCTAATCGTAAATGTTAGTCATTTGGTTTACACGGTTTCGGTTTGCACGATTTGTTCAGGAACGTATCTACCGTGTAAATCGAGGGATGAACTGATTAATTTTGTAAATCTTTGAATATTTTGTTAACAGTTCTGTATCTTTTTGTAAATAATAAACAAATTTACCCATCAATAAGCTACTAATTTTGTAATTACTAATTGTAAATTTCGAAAAAATGCTAAGTAAAAAGCTAAGATTATGCCATTATCTTACACTGTATGTACATGTGATAAAATGCTTTAGCACACGATAATTTCACCTTTAAAACCTTAAAAAAAAGTTGCCATGTGTCACGAAAGGGCTAATAAATTTTGAATGTATCTCGTAAATCATTCAAACTGTACCTTAATATCATTTTAATTTTGTTTTTAATTCTATTATTGAAAACACAACATTTTATCTAAATTAATTTTTAGAGCCAACACGTGGAAAAAAAATGTAAAAGTTGGTTAGTGTTCCTATTTATCAATTAATGAAACTATAATCGAATATAGTTGCCAAAAAAAAACCACAGGAAAATCCATTTTTCAAACTTCAAAATTATAAAGTAATTATGTTTTCATCAGGTATACAAAAGTGTGCGTGTACCTGTTCTAATTTTGTTAATATTTTTATACAAAAAAAGAAAGTGTTAAATATTTTAAGGACTGAATCATTTTTCATTTACATAATGTAAAATAAACTGTTGTTCAAGGTAATTTCTTACTGGTTTTCCTTAAGTTTTCCCAAACTGCATGATAAAGTTAGTTGAAAGAAAAAAAATGAACTCTTCACAGTAACAAACTTATAAAATAGTAGAGTTTATAGAACAATTTTGCTCAGTTTTGACAATTTTTACTGGATTATCAGTAAATAGGAATATAAATTTCAATACAATGTTGGGTAATAATAATTTATTTAAGTACAATTCCAGTAAAATAATTTAATCCTACAGACTTTTATTATTTTGAACAAGTTCAAAATTGATAAACTTAATATTCATAATTCTAAATTCTGTATGTATTTAAAATTTAGGTTAATACGATGATTATTTTTTCATTATTATTATTATTATATATTGTATAGATAACATATTTACAACACTAGGTAACATCCCTCTAGACTACTATTTTCTCATCATTCTTAATTTCTCAATTAAGGTAATTGAGGAACGCTTTCATAAACTTTACAAACATACTTTTTGATGATCATAAGTTTTGTTTACAACTAACGAAAAGTAAAGTTTTTAAATTAGGAAATTATCTTATTCTTTTACGTCATTATTAATGATGATGATGATGATCTCGTTGAAAATGGTGCCAAAAATTTTAAAATCGATGAGTTGTTCATGTTCCAAACATATATATACATATATATATATATTTTTTTAATATTATTCTTTTAAAGAAACTTTTAAATGGTAAATATGAGTCATGATTTTGGAGCGTCGCGACGGAAACGTCGATTATATCTTTAAACATAAATATAAATTTGTTTATTTTAAATTGGCAAATTTTGAGTGAAAAACAATTTTTCAAAAATTTTTGGTCTATTGATGTCATCAAATGGTGGTCAAGTCACAAATTTCGACGATGTTATTGTTTTTATTGTTTCAATACCATTAACAGATTCTTATTGTATGAATAATTTACAACAATATATACCTACTTATATGTCAAGATATTTAATTAGTATTAGGTAGGAAGAATTTGTTTGTTTTGTTTTTAAAAGCCTCAAGTTATTTTGTTCTACACTTTAAACTTTATTCTAAACTGATTATATAAGAAAATGGAGGTAAACTTTGTTTATCACTATAATTTGAGTTTTGTTTTTCTTCTTTTAACTTTTTTTTTTTTTTTTGAATAGCTTGTGTTTGAGAATCGTCCAAACACGTGTCAATTTTTTCTCTTGTTTTTTTCCGAATCAAAATGGTTAGAAATTTTTTAATTAATACAACACACATCTATTAGATTAGATATAAGACACTTCTATTTGATTACAATATGTTTTTTGTTGGTAAATGAATGTGTTTTTTACGTTTGAATTATTTCAAATTTGAAAAGCTTGTTGACCTGTTGGGCGCTTTCTTCAATGACGCCTAATGACTCCACCTCCACCACCTCTTTAACATTATGACGCTATATTACGACGTCGTGGCCGTCGTTTCTCGAGCCGTTTGTTCGCCAAGCGTCGTCGATTTAGTAAGTTGTTGAATGTGCGCAACGTCGTCGCCACTAAAAAGTTCATCCGCGTCATTATTAAACTTGTTGAAAAATAACAAAAACAACAAAACGAAGACAATAACAACAACGACGACGCAGCACTATAATCAAAAATTCTACATATCCCAAAAACCAAAGGGATGGTACAACAATTTTGTGAGTGCCGAAAGGTGGCTCACGTTATGTGTAAAAGAGGTGGTGGCGAGTGAGCCCATCCGGCCACGGCCCCGACAATTTCCATCATCATCATCTACTAGACCATGCCCGTAAGCACGGGGTCACTTGGAGAACCTCGCGCCAAGCGCTGCAAACTCTGCGACGGTAATAAAAGGATTTCCTAAAAAATAAATAAAAAAATAAATAAAAAAAATAATTTTTGTGTGTGGAAACTCAACTACCTGTTTGTTTCTGTGTTACAAACACTAGCATGACTAAAAGGACTGATCTTAAGCTATTAACCTGATGCTAAATAGCTAACGAACAAGGCAACGCCCCAAAAAACAGAGCCGGCTTTTGAGTGTTATGAATGTTTTTAATTTTCAAAAACAAAAAAAAGCATGCAAAAAGTTGAATTTTGAACAAATAATTGTTTTCGTTACACTTTATTGTTCTCATTTATCATAACGCCCGTAAATTCTGTTAAAAAAAGGACACTTGTATGTTTATATTCGATAATTATGATCTGTAAAGTAAATACGTTATAAATAAATCGTTTATATGATTGGTATTTTTATAAAACTAGCATTATCAATTCATTTTTATGTAATGTAATTTCCATTTATACCAGAAATATAACGTGAGAATTATTATTAGAACTTGTAATTGTTTGTCAATGTCGTCAATTCCATTATTTTACGATTATTTCAAAAGGAATACGTTAAAATTGATTTGTAATTGATTAATTATAGTACCAGTTTCATGTTGTATTGTAAATATATTTTAAGTCTGTGATTAACTGAATAATAATTTGGAACTTTAATTCTCTTACACGTTCTTTTTCTTGTTGTTTTTTGTTTCTTCTCTCTATTATTTTCGTTTTATTATAGTCCAGCTAAATTTGTTTGTATTTTATAATATTTGTGTCTCTTCCAAATTTACACGTAATCAGAAAAGAAGCTTTTCAACTCCTGAAAAAATTTTTGTTTTTCTTTTTAATCTTGCATTTGTATTTTGTAAAGTTGTTGAATGATAAATGAGATATGTAAATAGAGGGTGTAATTTACCTGTTTATACTTTTATGAAATCATGAGATAACTTATGCATTATTAATTTTATTAGAATTTATCTTTACAATAATTTTCAACAATACTGTTACGATTTGGTTGTTGTTATGTTGATCGTCGTCGGTGGCGTCGCTAATGCTATCTTAGGAAAGCTATTAATATCACACACGGCATACATTCTCAAATCGTGTCGGACAAACTCAGGCTTAAATCCAAATGCTTCCTTCGTATTACCGACGGATCGTGGAGAATTATTTATTACTTGGCTACAGTTCCAAATCAGCTTAATTATAATAAGAAAGAAAGAAATAGTCGTGGCAGAGTTGGAGGAGGTGAAAAGGAGAAAGATTTTTTTTTTGTAATGTTCTTTCTTTTCAAATTTTCATAGTTTCTGTTTTTCATTTTATAAAGTTTGGCATTAAAGATACGAATGTGGCTTCGTGATCTCATTCTTTTTCTCAATTTCAAGAGAATATAATAAATTTGTTATGAATTTGTAGACAACTGTAGTCGTTGCCTGTATCAAACAAATCTTGAATATTGCACCAAACTGTCAAGACACAACGTAAATGTATTCTATATTTATTATAACAGTAAATAGTGCATGTAAGTGTAAAAGTAACATTGTTACATTATTTCGTGTCATTTTTTTCTTTCTCCATATTGTCCTTTGCTGTTGTCTGTTAATAAAACAGGAGAGGGAAAAGATTTTTTTTCGTTTAAATTGATGAATTGGTGTTTGCCATACTGTGCCAAAATATCGTTTTCAATTGGAGGAAAAAAATAGCTAAACTTTCAACTATATGTATTTTTTTCTTTTTTTTTCAAATACCTAATTGTCAACGATAATTTTATATTCAGATTGTTGGCAAGTTGATTTGGAACCTTGAAAAAAATTTCGATTTTCATACAGTATCCATTACGTGATTATAAAATATAAATACAAAAAAAATCTGTTAATTTATGTTGCATACAAAACATTTTAAGTACAACACTTTGTCTTCATTAATAAATAATTATTTCAAAGTTTCACAAACTCTCCTTTCTGTCACAAACTCTTCAAACTGAAGTTGCAGATTTCGGTAATTATTTATAACTTGATAGTTGTCTGTGACACTTGTTATATAGTGAAACTTTCGGGTTACTTCCGGTTCGTCAGAAACTTCATGTAGTGGCTTTCATCAACTTATTAAGGATAGTTTCTTAATCTAAAAGCTGTTCAATAATGACTTACTTACTATCTATAGTCTCTATTTGTAAAGCTAACCATTATTTGAACTTGATTTAGTTTATATAAAGCAGCATGTTTAAAGATCACTTACTGTAATAATATCTAGTTGGGAAATATACCAAAAAAAAATGGGAAAGAAATAGTAATGAGGGTCTCCAATTTCATTAAATTATAGCCAGAAATATTTGAAAGTATCTCGTATTTTGTTGAACGATCAAAATTTTCGTAGTAATTTATGATTAATTTATGTTTCGTAAAATTATCCTTTTGATGTTTTTAATTATTTTTCACAGTAGAGGTATCAAGCGGATTATTTTGGTTCGTTTTTTTTTTAATTTAGAGAAATAATTATATTTCTTTATGATTCTATAAAATTAAAGCTTTTGTAATATATAGAATACAATAAAGTTTGATTATCACATGTCAGTGCCAGTGTGTGATAAAATTAGTATTTTGGAATGAATTTTGTCACTTTAGATTAATTGAACAAGATAGTTTTAGGGGAAATAAAATACTTTCTAAGGTTTCGTAATGTGACATTTAAGGACCAATCGACCATATACGATCTCTTTGAGAATAAAATCTGGTATTGAAAGGATCAACGACAGGTATAATAGTGATTCTTTCATTTATTGTTATGTTAAAAGAGTAACACTTCATGCATATGTATGGCAGGTCAGGCCAAACTAAATGTCTTTAAGGGACACTTTGACCGTCCTTTACCTATATCTGAATCCTTAAATGCTTTCAGGCCTCGATTAATTAATCTTTCATTTGCAACTCTTATTGAACAGATTGAGTTACAGGAAACATAGATTTGACAACTATTCATTATTACTTAATTTGAAAATCGGATTTTTAATTGCTGAAGAGCATGTGATTTAACCTGTTTAATGAATGATACCTGCAACCATAGCTGATCTGTTGTTCTTAATTCTATTGATATTCTAAGAAAGATATCTTTTTAGTAAAGCAAACTATCTCTCTGGCAATGAGAGAGCTCAATTCTACTTCAGCAGGTGTCTACACCTCATTTTCTGATTTGCTAAGTTTTTTGAGATGGTATCACACTGGGAACAGTCTAGATACAGTAGTACGTTCCTACCTAGGTCAAGAAGATTTTTACCATTCTTAGTCGAATTGTTAATAAACTTTTTTGCCTATCACAAACTTTGACAGTGCCTCCAGTGGAGCAACTTTGTGCTCCATTTCCTGCTTTCTGTGGGTCTTGGCTAGCCTACAAAATGGCTCTGAACCTATGACTCCTATGAGTAGAGCCATAACACGTGTTCTTGGAAGGTCACCGTCTATTCCGTGTCCAACAAATCCCTAATGCCCTGGCGCCTATACAAGTAAGTGAAGGGGGTAGGCTTAGGATGAGCGCCAAATTTCTTCTAAAAAGTAAGGCGTTTTTACAATTGTAAGGCAAAAATTAAAGGTTCAAAGCTAGAGAAAAAAAATTCATGCTTCGATCACAACTGGAAAGCTTCCAAACTACATTCTGTTATGTACTGACATTTCTTTATCGGAAGGGGCGCCAAAACGTATCTAGCCCCCTCCCCCCTTAAATATTCCTAAATGCGGCACTATTTGTCGTTGCTGTTTTTTTTTTTAATTGGAGTAATTAAGAGGAAAAAATGCATTTTGAATATTATAACATCAACATGATTTCGAATTTTTTTCAAAAATTCATGTAGTTTTTCCCAACTTCTTCAGGCTGTTACAGCGAAACACTCTGTTCCGCTATAGGTACAAGCTACCTATGTTCTAGCTGGACGTGTTGCTAGTTTTTAATCTTTCGGTATTTTTAACTTTTTTAGTCTGTTTTTCAATTCGGGTCGTCCCATTTATCAACACATTATTTACCTGACCCTGTCCTAAAATTTCTGATACATTAGAAAATTGCTTCGCTAATTAACGTGTGTATTTCAGTGATGTTTAATTTTATATACAAAACACAATTGATAAATCTATATAATTTGTTAATAGTATGAAAAGAATTCCATTTACTTCCTTGTAGATAAGAGCTTTTGGATGTGTATACATAGGTATACATAGATTAAAATGGAAATTCCATTACTGATATCGCGTATTTGTTATTTTTAGATCACATAATTTGTAAATATTTGATTTCTATTTTGACAAAATAATATAAAATAATTTTTAGGTGAAAATTGTTGATTTTCAAATTAATTTTGAGATCCATTAAGTTTATTATATTTGTTAAACATAAACAACTTTTGGCGCCAATTATGATGAACAACAAAAACACAGTAGCTATATAGTAGTAGCAGCAGCAACAGTATCAGCAACAACAACAACATAAACGTGACGTTATTTAAACCAAATCATAGTGTGACATTCCCCAATTTTTCCTATGCGTGTATGATTAAGTCATCCTACACACATATATAAATTGTTTATAAAACTGTCACAATTTTCACGATTTATTTTTAAATTAGCAGGTATCTAGTTATAGTTTGTTGTTGATATTATTTTGAACAACTTCATTAATAAAACAGCTTTAAATATATAGTTTTATCATCTACTTAATTAAATTAAATATATTAGAGAGAAAATAAGAGAAAAATAAAATAGACAATCTTAAAGTTAATAATAAAAATTTTTTTCCGTGACTGTTGATTGTTATTGGCACAAATAAAGATTTTTTTTTTTTTTTTGAGATTCATACAAAGTAATTGGGCGTTATTTTTTGGAGCAATTACAGAAAATTATTTTTAAAAATTCGACCTACTCTGATGATTGATATTTACGACAAGTGAATGATTCTTTTTTGGTCTTTATTTATTTTACAAAACATTAGATAGGTGTGGGCACTATTTCGAAGGTCACTGTTATGCATTATTATTGTTATTATTATTATTATTATTACATAGATAAATAGATAAAACCTAATAATTTAAAATCATTCTGATAATTGTTTAACAATTGTACTATACGTAGGTTGTAATTAATAATAATTAAAATGTCATAATCCCACATCTTAACGTAACTATGGATAATTTCATAGATAACAATTTCAATTATTGCGAATCATTGGGGATGAATTCAAATTTAATTAAAACTTTATTCATTGTTTAGAATGAAATAGATGTTAGAAAAACAATATAAGATATTGGTTTTGTAGCTACATAGTTTCCCAAAAATTTTTTTTTTTTGTAATTTTGAATAGTAATGAAGGTCTAGTTTTTGGCAATTGTACCATTTCCTGACCTCTGTTGCAAATTTATTTCGTAGAAAATACAGTAATCAACATTTAGGTAAATACATGTTGAGAAAGTGAGAAATAGAAAATAGAAACAAATATATAAATAATACAATTTTCAAAAATAAACGAATGAAAACAGATTAAACAGACTATTTTATGAATTACATTTTTCATTAATAAATGATTTACCTACATTGAAATGAAATTGAGTAAATCCTCTGTAAATTGTTGCTATTTATGTTTAAAACTCAAAAAAGTGGGTACTTAGTCTGCGGGTGGGAAGCTTTAAGCTAAAAAAAATTTAACATGCATAGTGACTGTCTGTGTACGTAGAGCCTGTCTTATTAGTAGTAGAAATGAATAAATTGGAAAACTTCTGATATCATTATTTGATCTTTGTCCTATTTAGTCGAAAAGTCCATATATCTTGTACAAAGTTTTATCTGGGGTGAACCCCAGATATTGTATTGTCGAATTATTAAAATGTGGATAATTTTACAATTTTATTATCTTTATATAAATTGTCTTGTAAACACCAAAAAACCGTATTTCAGACAAGAATAACCCTTATCAAAACAACACACCAGTAGGGTTTAGACAAAAAATGGATGAGCATTAAATTTATACTGAAAGTGGTTATTTCATCCCTCTTATCTTTTATTGTGTTTAAACCACAAATGTTATATTGTTTGTATATCTTACTTTGTTCAACACTTTCTCTAAAATTCGCTACTATTATATATTTAGTGTTTTCTTCAAATTTGTTTATAAAGAAGGAGAGAAAGTTGTTTGCCTACAGGCGCTAATAATATTCATACTGGTCCTGTCCATCAGATAGTTCAGGAAGATATAAAAATCGATAGAAATGCGAGCAAAGAGAATGTATAAATATTATTGTTCATTTTTTAAATAGGTTACTCAGCAACAAAACATTAAAAATGAATATTTTATTTTGCTTTGTTTATATAATTGAAATGGTTGCATTTTTTTTTATATGAATTTTAATATAAATTGTTTTTCTTTTTTAAATCATATTTTCCGTTGGCTTGTTTACGAAAACTTGAAGATTTAAAAAAAAAATTATATTATGAATAGTTTAATACCGTATGATCATTTGCAACAAAATTTGATAAAGTAACATGAATTTATTAGATTTTCTTCTTCTAATAGTTGGATTAAAAATATTTCAAAAATTTGTAGAAAATTTTAAATAATCTTGATGAATGATATTTGGCTAGATGGAAAATATTTAAACCTTGTCTTTTTTGTTTATCATTAATTGTTATTGTTGGAATCATAACTATTTTTGTTTTAACTAGTATTTTGTTTGTTTACTGTCAATTATAATAGATTTTTTTTTTGTTATTAATGAAGGGCTAATCATTTTATAATAATTGTTTATTTCCCTTTAGTTGGAAAATATTGCAAATTTTTCAATTATACAGATGTTTATCATTTGAAATAACAATAAAATATTGTTATTAAACAATAAAATTTACATATAAAAGTACAACGTTCAACTTTTACTAGATTTGTAGTTTGAATATATTGTCGACAATAATTTTCTGTATTTTTTTTATGGATTAGGCGATGAAGTTTTCTACAAAGTTTGTAATTTTCAAAAGAAATGCTGTTCTGTTTTCAAAAAAAGATATCTGGCGACAGGAAAACTTGTTTTTTACACCTTACTGTTTTCAAGTTTTGACCACATTCTAATGTTTTTTTGAATGCTAACCCTATTTTTTTGCAGCAGAAGCAAAATTTGTGTTTTGCTCCGAGTACAATGGTAACCCATATCAGGAGTCTACTGTATTCTGGTATAAAAATTAGTTTAAATGGTAAACAATAGACCAATATCTCTAATGAATGATACGTGAAATCAACATTTCTTCGGAATGGGAGAGTACGTAATGGGGTATTAGAAGAAAATTGGGGATTTTGTTGCTATTGAAAAACAAGAAGGGGGTTGCCATTAAATCAAAATTAGGACGACGTGTCATAACTTAAAAACTGTAACATGTAAAAAACAATTTTTGTTGTCGCCAAATGTCTTTTTTTTTTTTTTTGAAAACAAAATTGACCTGTTTCACTATTTTTTTGAAAATTCACCAAATAAACAAGTTACACACACCTGTATATCAAGATATAGTTTTATTGTTTACAATTTCTATTGAATATGCTTGATTTGAAATTGTTTTGAAAAGTCGAAATTCTTCCCTGACAAAAAAATTTTAAATTAGAAAAAAAGTACAACTACAACTTCAATAATATTTAGATTATGTTGACGAAATTTATTAAATTACATTTTGTTTATATTTTAATAAAATAAATGGAATTGTATAGGGAAAATGTTGGAAATATTCGAATATTGTTAGAAAATGAAAATTAATTTGAGATAACAAAACAAATGGAAAACGAATTATAAAAATAGAATTGAAAATTTTGCATTATTAGATGGAATTTTCAAAGCTGGGGAAACAAAAAACAATGGTCCACAATTGCATTGTAAAAAAAAATATACAGATTTTTTTTTTTTGATAAATTATAATTAGAAACACATCAACTGTCGACCTAGATATTGTATACGATTTGTGTTAAAAAAAGAATTGTCCTAGTCGCACATTAATTATTTAAAACATTCAGGTACACATGACAAAATAGATAAACAAGATTGTTCATATAATAATGAATGATTGAAAAACCAAATGTAAGATTTTTTGGATAAAGAAAGAATTTTTATAAATTTGAATTTGATTTTCAATAAATCAATAGAATATCCACAAATAATAGGGGTTTATCTTGAAAATTCAATCTTCTATGAGACACACAGAATGGTTTGTAATCAAATTTATTGATTTATACGAAAACAATAAGTGATAGACTAAATGAACAATTTTGGCATTCTTTAGAGGCATTTCAGTTTCATTTCAACAATTTGCATATTTCAATAATTACATTTCTAATGGAAGCGGAAAATGTAATCGATCCGATTTCAATATTTATAATTTTAATTTCAATCTTCCAATTGAAACCTTTTCTCCAGTATTTTGCTTGATAAGAAGGAGCACAGTCATCTAATGGGCCCTTCACACGCAACGTATTGCACACAGTACAACATCGGTCGAAACTGCTGCAGTAACGATAAATCATTGCGTGTCTAGGCAAATTGGATGCTTTGCAGTACACGCAGTGATGAGAGAAAATTGCTCTATTGCAAGTCGCCAGTTTAATGTGCAGTACGTACTAAATCGTTACGTGTATGTGTATAGGCGCAGTCTTCATAGTCTCTTTTTTCAAATGGAGGCAATTATTTATTATTAATAAAGGTTAGCATTAGATTTACAAAAAAAAAACAAAATGAATTTCCATACAGTCTGAACACGACCCCCTGGACTTTGGCCTGGAGCTTCTACTTGCTGGGTAGACGTGTTACACCGCCGACAATATTAATAGTAATTCTCTAGTTCAGATTAAAAATTGACCCTATGTGGTCTGATTTACAATTATTGTAGTAGATAATTCTCCCTAAATTCATATCTTGTATATAAATGTAATTTAGAGATAAATAGGCTTCCCAGTGGTATGATTAGAAACACTTCTAACCGGCGATTAGACATTCCAAGTTCTACTCTCAATGATCGAATAGAACCTTTTCAGATTGTATTGAAGACATTTATATTAACCTTTTTTTTTCTACTTGTTTCGATATATCGGTAAAATCTTCAAAATAGATACATAGGAGAAAAACAAGCATTAATCAATCTTACGTTTTTCATATAAGTTTAAGTGAGATCTGGGCGCATGTTTTGTTTCCATCTCACTTCAACTTATTTGCAAGCCATAAGATTGGTTAATGCTTGTTTTTCAGCAATGTACCTATTTCGACTATTTTTGCGGTATAATTCCAACCTTTATAAAAAATTAATGCATTTTAACAGTGATCTCTCGACTATCGAAATTTCAAAGAAGTATTAATGGGTTTGTTGATTGCACTTTCAAATTTTTTTCATTTCAGTAAGATTAAAAAGTTTTCAGGAGCATTGTGACTTCCTGGATTTTCTTTTGTCATTGATTAAATATGAATTTGACTCATACATTAGAATATATATAGTACTGATTTGAATCATTGATTCACAGTAATGCATACTTCTTTGTTAAATAAACAGATAATTATAGATGATGTTTGAAATACGAATTGAAAATTTGTTTTCTCTGAAAAGACTACATCCTAAAGGTTTCAACCCTTTAACTGAATAATGAAAACAATATTTAATCTCATTGGTCTTTTTGAATTGTTGATAAAGTTGATCCATTTTGACACTAGCAAAGCAAATTTAACTTCATCTACTTGACGAAAATATTAGAAATGACACTTGGTGGAGATCTTGTTGATATAGCAATCCAACTATACTGTTTTCGTTAGGCGGAGCCCTGTACATATCACTGCGTCCACATGTACGTTATCCATCCTACTCTGTACCTGTTTCATCTACGTTGGTATGAATGAGAGCACTTAAACAGCTACAAGACAGTTTGTGGCATATACGGTCTGAGGCCTGGTTCAGTTTCCTTTCCTAAATCTCGACTTAAATCAATCTGTATCTAATAAGCGAGAATTTAAGTGTGTGGCAAAGTAAAATGAGTTTTATATTCGTAAAAGGCTACTTTAAATTGTGATTTAGGGTGTCTTAATACATTCCTTATAACAACAACTTACTCACACTATGGAAATAGATTTTTTTTTTTTTGATTTACTTTGATGTCATTTGCAAACATGGCAAATTTCTTCTCCACGTGCTGGTGTCCATCTCTTTGTTGTTCCATTCTATTTTAGTTATTTGAGTGCTCAAATGTAGATCTAGCTTAAAAGTAGTAGGTATATAATTCTAGTAGTTTAACAGTGGTTAGTTACCTAATTCTTAAGTGATAAAAGAAATAGGTATTAGCTTAATGTTAGTATATACAAAAGTTGAAGAAACACTTTAATATAATCAACTTCCATTCTTTTCTTTACTGTTACGTGCCAGTTTTCCATTGCAAAATACTGTCAAATTTATGGAAAATTTCTTTTATAACTAATTCTATTACACAAGACCTATCTGTACTACGAAATTCCATGAATGTGTCATTAATCCAAAAACATTACAAATAATATAGTTGATGAACAATTCGATCAAGTCAAATTTACTATATGTAGGTAGATGTGTTTTTTTTTGTTCTAAATTAACATTTATAGAATGTTCTTAGAAACAATAGTGAAAAATCAGATAATATTTATTCCACATATAACAAACACATTTATTAGGTAGTTAGATAACTGGCAGAGGATAATAAAATTGTTTTGTTACAAATATAAAACGTTCTAAATTTAACAAAAATTTACCTTTCATTCATGGCCAAAAAATCGTCCATTAAACACCCACATAATACATGTACACATTACACGATATATGTATTTTTTTTTAATAAAATATGACAATTATACCATCAGTTAAATACATTTTTTTAAGAAAAGAAACTCGGATAATAATAATTATATTTCGTACATAGTATTCGATTTTTGTTTCAATGTATGAAAATTGGCGGTATTTCTATAATGTTATTAGAGCATTAATTAGAAATGACACAGTTTGTGTATTTTTTTGTTTATATTAATTGTTTTATTTTAATCTGAGCTAAAGTTAGACAAACAACTGATATAAATACATTTTTGTTAATTTGGTGGATCAAACATGTATATACTTCAAATTTAACTAAAATTCATTCTGTCTATCACAAAAGTTGGCTTTATTTCTTTTTTTTTTTTTTTGATTTTTTCTTATAAAAAATTTGAAAAACTTTCAAATGAGATTATTTTAAGGATCCTTGAACTTGCATAGGGAACATTTTTGTATATCTAAATTTAAATAAAATCGTTTGAGATCAAAAAAATTATTTAAATTTATTTCATATAATAGACATTTAGTGAAATATATTCATTTAAAATAACTATTTTGTGGGATTATGTTGGAATAAAAATTGAAATTTTTACAATAACTGAAATTTTGTTTTATATTATACTGAGTGTCCCATAGGCATACTGTAATTTATTCAATAGGAAAAGATTGTACTGTCCATTCTCGTTGTGTACTTTTTTGTGGAATTTTAGGTTATGCTCATTTTTCTCATTTTTTTTTCGCCGACTCAAGTGTATTTAATTACGTTGATTAATAGAGTTATATATGCCCTAGTTTAAAGAAGATGAATTTGTGCCAAAGAACTAAATTTTTCTCACTGTAGGCTGTCAATTTCTTGCCAAATTAAAAGGAAATATTTCATTTTTCATTTCATTAACTTAACAGAGATTGTCTTGTGGTATATGTTTATCTGGAAATGTTTCCCCCCCTCTTTCTTCTACTTGAAAGTCTAATAACGAGAACTAATTTCCTGTACCGGTATCTATGAAAAAGGACGAATTCCGGTGTAAATTCACCATTTAATAATGTTTTTTATTTTGGAAAATTGTCGTAAATATAATAAAAAAATGAATAAAAGTTATATGGATATAGTTGACGTGCTTTTCACCACGAATCTCCACTTTGTTGTTTGCTTTTTCCTTTTGACAAACGTACACAAGTTGTAATGATGAGTATGTGGCCGATTCCAGGGGCCACTGATTCTATTTTTAATACATAGTTGGTTGGTTGTGGTGCGAGGGAGTGCATTGCACACTTCATGCCAATTGGTCTCTAATATATGTATAACAAACATACATATATATGTATATTCAACACTATGTATATAGATGAATGCGAATCACAAGCCAAAACGTAATCATTATTCGTCACCAATTACTCAATAAATGATTAACTTTTTTTTTTTTTGTTTAATTTATTTAAAGATCATTAGCTACATGAATGATTGAGTTGTAAATTTTTCAAATTTTTCAATTATTAATTTAGGACTACCACTACATTTCGTATTGAATTAGTAATCAAGGTATTAAAGTTTGATTTAACCAATGGACTCACGTATCATTAAATTGCATTTATATCGTTAAAATAATATATTGTAGTGCAAGTGCGGTAAGTCGCTGCGCTGCTCCGCTTGATTGCAACACGAGCGAGTCACATTGTAAGGACGACTTGGCGCACGTGGATTACACATTAGTTTTTCGCACGGTTGATTTATTCTTTAAATAATGATTCTTTTGAATATTTTTAAAACTAAAAACGCAGTTGCCACACTTGTGCTATTATGAATTATGATAGCAGCATTGTTGTTGTTTCAGTGGGGTAGGGGGGAGTTTAAAAATGTTGTAAGTTTCACTTAAATTGTATATCAACAACATTTGTAAGTACAGAAAGAAAGACTATGGTACGAAATATTTTGTAATCAAAATGTTTTGAGGTAGTCTTTTGTTTTTATTTGATTATTTATATCTACAAGGCTCTCTGTAATCGAAGTATTTATCCATAATTTATTCAGTTCCGTGTTTCATTTGCATACACTTGTTTGTCGCTTAAAGGTTTTAAAAGATAATCCACAAAAATCTAATTAAAGTTGGAGTGTATGATCCTCTTGTAAAAAAATTGAACATTTATACTCCCTTCGAAACGCAAATATTGTGGAAGATATAAGTATTACTCTTCATTAAAATGCAAACCTAATATCAATATATTCACGTGCAAATCAAAATATATGGAAGAATAGTAGCATCTCTGGTATATCTGACAATGAGTATTAGAATGTTGTGTAAAAATGCTAAACCACAATTACATTAAGAAAGTTCTCCAGCTACTCAGCAGCGAAAAACGTTGCTCGTACCAGAGCCCGTTGCATATAGCTCAACGAGTAGCGATTACACACAGCTTGTAAAACTAGACCACTCGCTCAGCGCATGACATATCTTTGTGCACGAACTATCTTCTTTTGACATTTTAGCGATTGCTAAAAAGAGCGAGCAAAGACTATAGAACAGTAGGGAAGCAGAAATACAGATGCATAAGTGATCTCTGGTGTCTCTGGGTCATAACTATGAATTTCCAAGGAGGGTGGGGTAACGAAATACGAAGAGTCTTTTGTTTAACATCAAGGAGCATAGGTTTTCAAACCTTCTCGGAAACGCCATTAACTCTTTTAGACTGCTACCCTCTATCTTACACTCTGAGCACGCTCAATAGTTAGCGAATAGCGGGAAAAGTAGCTTACGTTTCGATTGAGCTCATACTAGCCCATTGGGAACGAGTTTGTTATTACACTGAAGTGTGTTTTGTAACAGCATGTAAATTCGTCGCCGAATATTAATCAAATTCGCTCAATGTAATTAAACCAAAAAAGTGCTTTTTTTTGTAGAGTATTTTAAACGCTGGTGTTCAAAAAATTGTTGACTCTCTAGCATCCCTTACAGGCCAGTTTGTCTTCCACGTTGGAGTACTTGTTGTGTGAGCACCTCCGTAAAGGTCAAATCTACCGCGCGAGTGTCGTCTTATTATATCTGTATCTTCTTCAAAAATACCCCGGAAAATGGTAAAACGACGTGAGGCTATTTTGAGCCCTTTTTGTTTTCTTTTGGTATAATTAAGAAATTTGCGTCTCATATTAACCCAAATACTACACAAAATTGAAAAAAAAAATTCAGCACTGGGCTATAAAGTCTTACGCTTAGCGTCAACAGTGAAAGTGTTAAAGATAAGATTAAAGTAACCAAATTCAAATTGAAACTGAATCAAATTTTGTTGATCAAGAGAGAACGGTTATGATATGGTTGGATATACTTTAAAAATAAAATCCACAACGATAGACAAATGTGTTGTCATGGAATGCAATCAAAAATTAGAAAGATTGAGGAAGGTTGCGATTATGTAGCGCCTGTAAAGTTTATTTTGGATAAGACACTTATTAAATAAAGGTGAAAATTGCCTATAAGTTATGAGATTGAATTTGCGTCATCTTAATTTTTTCCACAAACATAAAAGTGAAGTCACCGATAATTGGCGCCATTATTTTTGAAACCGCTATTATTGAAATGGATGTTGTTTTACAAATTGCATTTTATTTTTAACTCCTCATTATTCAGCAGGTGAGAAAGGTTAGTGAGTTAGGGAGGTGCCAACAATAATAGCAACTTAAGCAACTAGTTTTGGATCTGGATAGATTTTACTTATTGGAATTTTTCTCTATAACTTATTTACCTATTCATGCGTATTTACGTATTGTTCCAACTATTTATTTAGTAGGAGGGATTGGAAATGAATTAAATAGAGCTATATTTAAATTTATCTATTTTATACAACATTTCCACTATGATAGTTAATGTAAATAGAAATAGGTGTGGTATATAGATGTATGTTGTGGTGTATTTAGATTTTTCATATAATCTGACATACATACCTTTGGATTTCCGGCCTTGAAATTTTGGGTAGTCCCATCTGCCAAAATGATTTCCTCAATTTCTGATGCGATCTAATTAAAAAAAACAGTCAAAATACTATCTGTACAGATTTTAATAATTTGTGTGTGAGTATATAAAAGTCAGATTGAAATTGTAATGTTTTTTTTGGCAAAATTCCCTCCATTGACCTGCCAAATCACAAACGACATACTTAACTCTAATAATAATTTGTACCTGGTCTTTTAAAATTTTACTTAACGCGTTTTCTGCATACATTATCTAATATATAAGAACAATTTTCTCAATTTTTTGTTTGTTTTTGTTTTGTTTTTTTTTTCAAAAAACTTTCGTTCCTTTTTTCTGTTTTTATGTACCTACAAACATATTGGATGTTACCCAAGTGGTAATAAAAATAAGAGAATGTTGCTTAAACTTTAATAAAATTTTTTGAGGACAACATTAATATCTTTTAACGGAAATTTTTCTCTTTTTCTTTCAAAAAATTAAATTTGGGATTAGAGGGACCTATTTTTGTTTTTGTTGTTCTGTTTCTATATAGTTCTTTAGGTTACTGACTCCTTTTATCATTTCACATTCCATGATTTCTAATTTATAACAGTTGTGTTTTCATCAGATTTATTAAATAATGATGAAAAAATTTTCCGAAATCTGGACTTTAAACAGACTAAAATATATGGGATTGTTTTGACATGTGTAGAGACACACACACACACAACACAAACGCCCCCATATATCCATTCTGTTATTATTACAACACACTATTGTCGATGTAATTCTCACCCTCCAGAAAATAAAACGATAAATATAATTTAATGTTTAATAGTTGAGGTTGTCGTATTTTTATTTTATTTTTTTAATTTTCTAATTTTGGCTGAAATACTATAGAAACTGTGATAAAAATATTATTCAAATATCTGATTCATACATTTATTCGTGTACGGATTAAATAATGACGAAGACAAATTGGTTACTTAAATATGTAAATTTGCCAAAAGTTTTTTTCTGGAAAAAGTAACAAATGATAAATTTCCACAATTTATAAATAATCGATTTGCTGCATCATTATCTGATAAGTTAGTTGGGTTTATAAAATGTCAATTGTGTGATAATTTTGATAAAATTCAACTTGATCCCTTGTATAATTTGATTTTCATTATTCGCCGTACGTATGTAACATTATTGTTTATTTGGTAATTAAATTTGTTTACAAAGTTATTTCCCCATAAGTGGCGCTAAATTGTAAAATGTTCGTTTGTAAATTGATTTATATTTTAAAACAACATTAATTTGGCAGTGTAAAAAAAAATAATAATAACGAACTGATAATGTTAGGTATATATACTTAATTGAGTTTTAAAAATTGTTTTAAAAACAAATAAATTTTACAAAACATTCCTTGATCCATTTGTAAATGGAATGAGGAACTGAAATTTCGTATCGATCAAAACTTTCATAAATTACAAAGTTTTTTTGGAAGAAATGGGAGGGTTGTTTGACTAACTTGTAAGAGTGATTTGTATGTGTATACGTCTTGTCTGTCTCTAAATTCAGATCATCCAAACTATGGAAAATATTTTATAATTATAAAGTTATTAAACAAGACGTCTCATAAATTGTCACCAATTTAACTAAAACATATGCTCAACAATCAAGTTTTAGGGATGCTTAATCGTTTGTGTCTCAATGTGATGGTATTCCATCATTATTATTGAAGTTCAACAATTCTAACAAGGGCTGTATTATTTTTCATTATTCGCATAACAATCCAACTTTGATAAATCTTATTTTAGAAATTTTGAAATGTTTGTTGTGATTATTGCAAATATTTCCCTTGGAGAATTATTGTGAAAATCGAATTTGTCAAAATTAATTATTCAATTATCACACTTTTGTTTACAGAAATATATTGTATTTTTCGAAACGGAAAGTTCACCAAGTTTAATGGCACAGTTTGTATATTTTCAAGTTGTAACATTTTAGATTTCAGTGTCCAGACATCGTTTCATTATTATTATTTGGGTGGTGACGGTTCTTGACATGCGTTCCTTGAAAAACAGATATTTCTGAAATTGCTTAACGTTTTTGTTTTTCTTACATATATATGTATTTTTTGTTTTGTTTTAGGAAACTTTCCGAAATTAATAATAATAATATCATTGTCTTGATTAATTTGTAAAATAGAAAGAATGATTAGTGTTTTTCTTGTATAATCATAACGATTAATAAAAATAGATGGGTTCGTTGTTTGAATTTTGCGTAATATACAGCCGATAAACATCAAATGTTATATTTTCAAATAAGAAACAGAAGCCAACTGTAATCCTTTATTAGTTGAAAATTCAAAATATTCTGCTATCATTAACTTTGGGTGTTATTCGAATATTTATTTTGATTCTATTTAAAGATGGATTTTCTTATATATACGAATTGATTTTCTCAATCAATTGTTGAAATTTTACGTTTTTAACCTTTGTGTAATCGAATCGACTACGTGTCGCCATTCAAAATATTCTCTCTCATTCATAAAACACGAAATAACGCCTTCGATATTGATGACGTAATTTAATTAAGTATTTTTTTAAAGAAAAATAAAAAATATACGTATTTCACCTAGTAATTATACAGTTAACAAAATGACATTCAAATTGTTATTAATTCCTGTCTACCTACAACAATATTATGATAATAATATAATTTACATATTGGCGTAGGTTTGCTAGAAACGAAAACAAGTGCTCAGTTTTTCTTGATCAGGGTTAGATGGAAATTATTGAAAATTCATTATTATTGAATGAATTACAAAGGAAAATCTTAATTGATGCGTCAAATGATTTTAGTACAATTTCTAAATATTATTGGAGTTGACATTTTAAAGCTGGGGGTAGTAAACTTGAAAGCTTTTTTTCCCCCTATAGGTGTACCTACAACCTTTTCTTTTCTATCGTGTGCAAAAATTCTAGTCAGGCAAATCCGGTTTATCTTACAAGTTGTTAGAACTGGTTACGCCTCCATAATGTATTTGAAAAACATGTTCGATGGTCCAGTCGTTCCTGGCCTTGTATTAAACTCTATATAATTTTTTATAAATCAATGTTAGTCCTTTATTTTATTAATTTATTAATTAATCTAACAAAGAAACAAATTCAAATTTTAAGGTTGATATATTTAGAAAAAAAAAAAACAAATCTAATTTTTGGTGGTTTTGTTACAGAGTCAAGTCACCGGAGTGAATCGGGCTCCGGTTTTTGGCAACTCCAATTAGACAGAGATTTGGTGGATACCATTTCCGCAATTTATCCGGAGTGGTTCCAAAATAATATGGCTGAAGAAGGATCGCCAACAACACCAAGAGAATCACCGCCAAAAGCGGTGATAGACACTTCACCACTTCATATTGATCAAAATAAAGAATGTAAGTATCTAAAAAAGCATTAAAAATAATCTTTCAGCACATATATATTAAATACAAATTTCAATGTCAAAAATTTCAGTGGTTTTATTTATTTATTTTGTTTTCGTTCTGTAGAAGACAAGAAAAAAAACTTGTTTTACACAACAAAATTTTCTCATTTATTTTATTGTTTATTGCATAGTGTTGATAATAATTAAAGGAAAAAAATAATCATAATTCGACCTAAATTTGTATTGATTCTCTTCTTGTTGTAATACACCTACACATTTTTATGTAATTTGTTTACGTTTTATAATCAAAGATCGAAAGTGATTTTGGTGCTGAACATTAACAAAACAGACAGTCGTTCCGAAACTGTTGTTAATTACGTAAGTGTTGGAAACATTCAAATCGTGTTTTCTTGTGGTCAAAACATAACGCATCCGCCGGAAGTAGAATTCAATTTTACATATTTCCTATTATTTATAAACACTTTAATATGTTATCGTAATTGGTTTAGATTCTTATTATTATTGTTATATCTACTTTCGTATATTTTGTACCAAATCGTGTTGTATTATTTATTAGAAACGAAACCATTAATTAAAAATATGTGGCTAATTAACAAATTTTTATTTTTTAGCCCTCAAAGTGAAGTTGATGTTAAGACGGCCGTTCGATCAATTAGTAGCACAAGGAATCATGCCTCGTAAGTTTGTTTTTATTAAATTTAATTATTTTATTCCGCTCGAATTCTATACATTTTAATATAAAATGTGAACTAGTTCTTCCTTATAGCATATTTTTTTTTTGTTTTTTTTTCTCGTTCAGCACACAAGACGCCCGCAGCTTTTCACGGACAACGTCGTCAACTAGAACGAGCAAAAACGGGTGATATGTTGAAAGCAAAAATCCAACAAAGACCACCACGTCAAGAGTTAGAACGTCGTCATATTTTAGAAGCTGATCCAGGACATGTTGATCCTAGTTTAGCTGAACGTCAACGTATGTTGAAGAAAGCTCGTTTAGCTGATCAATTAAATGATCAACTATCACATAGACCTGGTCCATTAGAATTAATTCAAAAGAATATTCTTCATACGGAAGAACCTATTGAACAGGCTGTTAAAACTGGACGTATCCCATATAAAGCAACTAGTGAAGGACAATTGAAACGTCCACAACATCCACAAAGTTATATTAATCATGAAGATGATTCGCAAAGTTCTGAAGGTGACAATATTGTTAGTCCTGGACCTAGTGATGTATTAGAAACAGCGGCAAAATCGGCCGGTATTGTTGTTTCATTGTTACCAGCTACTGAAGGGACTGTTGTTGTTACGACAGCGACTCCAGTGCTTAATAAAGACAATAGTGAGATCGTGTTTGCGGATTTGTGTAGATCAGTAGCTGCTCCATTATTATCACAACAACAACAAACTCAAGCATCCAGTCCGGCATCGTTAGTGTCTTCAACATCAACACTTAGTCCTTTATCGTCTGTAGCTAGTCCTGTGCCTTCAAATGTTTCACAACCTGCAACACCAATTCCTCCACCACTTCCACCACCAGTTGTACTTACACCAAGACCAATTCAATCACCAGCTAAAAGTGATGCACCTGGAAAAGATAAAAATCGTAAAAAATCAAAATCTAAATCAACACCAAAGGCACGTACTATTAAATTCCATGAATATAAAGGGCCACCAAGTGCACAAAAGAATTCAAACAACAACAATAATGGCGAAAGTTCTTATGATCTGTTGTTACAACAGCAAACATTATTGTTGCAATTTCAATTACAATTGCAACACAAGTATCCACAAATTATTCTACCAGCATCGCAGAAAAATTCTTCGGAAGTTAATAACAACATTAGCAGT
>JAZBGY010000189.1:0-41605 GCA_037414755.1 Lydus trimaculatus | reverse complement strand
AACAGCAGCAAGTAGATCAAAATCAACAATCTCAAGAAGAAACCCCACAAAGCCATGCTGATTTAGTTCGTGTTCAGCAACGACGTATTGAAGAATTACAAAGGGAATTAACGTTATCTCAATTGAAATTGAAAGCTGCAACTAGAAGTGAACCTAAAGTTGAAATGGTAGCATTACAAAAGTTGCTTCAAGCACGCCAACAACAACAACAACAACAACAAGATATTGCTATACAAATGCAACAATTACAAGCATTACAAGCACGACAAGCTCAAGTGAATGAAGAACAACAACGAATACAACAACAACAACATGTAGCTTTTCAAAATCAAAAGAATTTAACTGGTGGCCTATTATTAAATGGTGCTGATGCAGCATTAGTTTTTAATTTAATGCAAGGTAAAGCTAAAATGGTTAATGGACATACAAGAACAAATTCATTACCGAATTTTTTAAATTCAATCGTAACACCAGTTATAACAGCACCAGAAATAAAAACTGAATTAATTGAAAATCCAAAACCACCACCATTATATGAAGAAGCAACAAAACAAATTAATAAAAAAAATAATGTTAAAAGTCAAATCGTTGATGATGTATTAGAGATTTTAATTAAAAATGGTGAATTACCACCTAGTGCTGCACAAGATCCATCAACACCAGGTTCAGCAGGGACCAAAACAACAGAACCTGTTTTTCCACAAAATAATATTGATCCAAATAGTCCAGAAGCAGCACTCGGCTTAGATCCCACAGAATTATTGGATAGTTTAGATAATTTAGATAATATGGATTTTACACAATTTGTAATGGAATTAGGTGGTGGTCAACCAACTACTGAAAACAATAATGGAAGTATGGATCATGATCAAATGTCGGTACCTATGGATACAGATGATTGGTTAGAGTCTTTATGTGTAGAAAATGGACAAAATAGTAACAGTAATAATAGCAATAATAATAATAATAATAATAACAATAAAAATGATAATGTTTGTACATCTTCATCGTCATTATCATCGTCATCATCATCATCGACAACAACAGCAAATGCACCCTTAACTATTCACGAAACGGATTTGGTTGGTTATGATCCTTTATTAAGTATAGCTCAAGATCCATTTGATCCATTCAATTTAGAAGAGTTCCGTTCGTCGGCCGATTTAACTGCGTCACTATCATGGGACAAAGTTGATTATGCCGCGTAGTTGTGGTGGTGTTTATCGTTTTATTTATTATAAATATAATTTTTTTTTTCGTTTTTTATATCTATATTTTTTGCAATAAAAATCAGTGCCGCTTATTCCAGTGATGTGCGATTCCACACGGTAATAATTGAAATTGACATTCCATATGCGACCGCCAAGATCGCCGTTAGGCGCGGGACCAGGGTGGCCCTACGGCCAGGGAACACATCATCAGATGATATTGTACATATATGAAAAATTGTAGTTATTTAGGCAACGCTTAGGTTTTAAATTAATTCATACAAAACAAAAACAAAAACAAAACAAAAAAAAAGAAACGTTTTTCAATAACATGTTGAATCTTTGATTTTCAAATTAATCCAAAATAAATTATGTTAGTTATAATGAATTTTTAAAACGATTCTAAATATTCCAATTGCATAATTTGTTTAATTTGTACTGTTATCATTTGAATGTTCAGTTGTTGGTATGCTTTGGCAGTTGTTCACCATTAACTGTAAAAACACTTGAATGTTTATCAAACATTTTTATTCTCACCATTAAAATAAACATGAAAACTAGAAGAATATAAATATTTTTATTCGTCGTTGGTGTGGCTCAGGTAGCGGAAAAAATTTTGGTTACTATTTCTATAATTCCTATAAGTTTTGTTTTATTTATACAAATGTAATTGATTTGCATTTTCGGATATTTATGTATTTATTACATTATTTTAAGGGAATTATTATTATTTTTTCTGTTGGTAATTTTCAGAAGTTAATCAAAGATTCAACAGTAAAATTATTTAATTGTAATACTTGTACAGATTGTTTTTGTGACGAAATTGCCTTTATCTGTTAAGTTATTCGAATGTTAGACATTTTATTTTGTTGACTATTTGTATTTAGGCAGCCATACTTTGCTCGGCTGTAAGAGGAATGTCGCGCTCTTTAGAATGCCTAATAATGTATGAAAACAATTGTACTTGAGATGCCTTATGATAATAATAATAATTATTATTATTATTACAATATTACATTGTATCCTATTCCCTTTATGTGTTTGAATGTGTTCTGCCACATATATGCTCTGCTCTAATTTGTTTTTTTTTTTTGTAATCATTACAAATAATGTACAGCATGAACAATATGTAGACTGTGTGGTAGGAATGGTTCAATCATAATAAAAAGTAATTGTAAAATTCATATTCTATTCGAATTCTTTGAAAATGCCTTTAAAATTCTTCCTTCAAATAACATTTAATTGAAGAGTATTACAAAATTCATACGGAAATTAACAATTTATTGAAACAACAGCAATCAACTGGAACGTTTTGTCCGTAGATATAGTTCACTGGTTAAGAATTAATTAAATTATAACTTAATTAAATTGAATCTAAGCTAATGTACAATATTCACTGTCTTGTTCATTCAATTATATCGACAGAATTTGCTTTCTTATAACATCATTCACAATTTCTAATTCCCTATTTTAGAAAATGACGGTTTGGTGTACTATTTATAGCTGTTTTCATGTTTTATTATCAAAATATTAATGAACACTAAAAATCGACTATTTATACACACTTAATGGGTCAATACGGTTTATTATAAGTGTACTGTAAGCCGAAATCAGCCAATCTACCCTTTCAGGTCAGACTCTTATCAGTTTGTTGATTATCAGGAGTTGTGATGGTAATTTTGTTTGTGACACGCACTATATACAATAAACTATAATTAAACCTAGTTGTTATGCCACCGCAACAATAGTGAATTGTCCTTATAACAGCTAAACTTCAAGTATCATTCTCAGATACACGCAATCGTACAACACTTGAAAGTTTTATTAGTTTTTAGTTAAGAAAACTTCTAACACGATAATTTCTCACTGTCTACACGGTAAATATGTAGACTAGTTGTTTTTTTGTTTTGTAGATTGAGGGAATTACAACTCCCTGTCGGATTTAGTTAAGTTTTTGGTAACTAATTTGTTGGTGCTTCTGTATTTTCATCATCTAATCCTTAAAGCAGCATTTTGACATATATTGGAGAATCCCAAGAGTTTAATACTTGTCCTGTTGTAAAATTACTGTCCAACATAAACTTAATCACTTTCATCCCTAGATATAACTATCTCTGATGAATTACAGGCATTTATATTTTAAATTTGATATTTTCTTCATAGTTTAGACTGATATAAATAGATTCAATCAATACATGATAACTACGGAAATTTCTCCAAAATATAATTAGATAATGAGAACACTGAACTTAATACTCTTTCTTGTTAACAACACTTAAAGCTCTATTGTACCAAAAAAATCACGTTAATATTTATCAAAATATTCATTAGTTATTAAATCTTGACATTTGTTGGTTATTTACATTCAAAGGGCGTGCTCATGCAAAAATATGTTGAATTCTTCCACTTGAGGCACAACATTTTATTTCTCCCAACATATATTTTCAAATATATACGACTTTTATTGTATGAAACTCAGATATTTTAAATTTCTCTTCTACTATATTTCTGTTAGAATGTAATAGTTCGTTCAAGTTTGTGTTATAGCATTTATATATTTCAACGAATCATTTACAGTATTCATGTTTGCGATTAATCGATTCTTATTTAATGAAAGGATGCTTTTAATAAATAACAATTTAGACACGCTTTTGTTGTAGACAGGCATATTAAGACAAATTACCATTACTGTAGGCGTAATTTTCAAACAATCATCAACTGCCATTTGTCAGTGGAGTTTTACTGGAAAAAGCTGATTGATGATACGTGTTTGTTGTCATTATTCAACATTAGATTAAAATTTAATTAGAAGAATCAATAAATGTTTTAGATGGAAACAAGAACATATCAATCTAAACCATCTAATTTTTTATTTCTATATATTTTTTTTTAAAGATTAGACTGTATACATTACGTTTCAGTGGACGTGCCATGAGGATTTCTATACATTTTTATTGTATAAATCGAAATGTCATCAGTAAAAATAAGCGCTAAAATAGAGAAACAACATAAATTCACAATTTTTATATCAGTCGTCGGATTTAAAAGTTCTTTCAGTAGGATGGCGACAGAGATAAGGCGAGCAGACGAAGTTATAGCTACAATTAAGATTGTATCAATTTTTAAGGCAATGACACTTTAGATTTAGAATCATTAATCGACTTATACGTTGCATGTTTAACAAAATTCTTGTTGTTTTTTCTTAAAAAAAAAAATTGGCTTAAACGGCTGGGAATCAAGTGAAAATTATATGCAGTAGGTTGCATTTTATAGATCGCTAAACCGAATTCCTCATATTTCAATTTTTCTTTATAGATTCTTTGCATTACACCGTTCCAAATTTACATATTTATGCTTTTGATTTAATATTCTGAATTTAATGTACATACTTTGGGCAGTAATAATTCCCGGCGCATCCGCCATTTTTCACCTTTGTTTTTCTTTTAAAAACCACAATTTTTTTATTGGTTACAATTTAAATATTTCGTTGAGAACAATGAAAGAATTTTATGAAATTAACTTAATGGCATTCATTAATTATTCAAATTTATTGTTTTATTTTATTTGAACGAACAGTAACCGTGTACACCACCTGGCGCGTAAAACACTTAAAATTTATTATCAAAAAAAGACTTTTTGATATAAAATTAGATTTTCTGGTGAATTAATCAATAATTTTTGGTTAAATTTAAAATTACGTTTATGGTTGTTTTTATCATGAGCTTCCCGCTGCTTTATCATCAAAGCTCTATTAATTTTAATCATCTTATTAACGGTAGTGTCCCAAAGTTACAACTTATTAATTAGTAAAGAAGGGGTCTGATGTTAAATTACATGTTAATAACGTGATTAAATTATATCCAGTATTACAACAAATTGAAATATCTTTGGATTAGAAAGGAAATCTTACAACTTTGTCAGTGTTATAATACAAATATTTACCGAGATTCGATACAGAACCTTCTATAAAGTTTCTCGGTTTTATTTAAACAATATCTGGTTCGATTGTCGTTTTTCTCCCCCCCGAAGCTGATACGTATAAGGATGAATTTACCGAACTTGGATTGATTACAGCTTGTTAAATACGATTTGTAGAGTTGTTATTATTAGAATTTGAACTACAAATATATAAATGATGTTACGTAATTAAAATGGAAATCTAGAATTATTTTCATTTATTAAATATTCACTTCAATTAATTGATGTAAAACAGATGCTGATATAACTGTGTCTCATTTGCTTGCATAGCAAAATTATCTGTTTGTTAATTAGTTGTTATTTGTTGTTTAAAATAATATAAACAGAAAAACGGTGTGCATTGCAAATTACAGGAATATATCAACAATTTCAGCTACGAACTAATTAACATTGTCACTGTTTTAAAACAAATTGGAACAAACTCATTAAAGTGTAAAAGTATACAGTAAACAAGATTTGTTATTTTAAATATTAATATTTGCACAATCGTAATTTTTTTGTCTGATTTTCATAAAAGTGAGATATTTCAATATTCGAGGTCTTTTATCTAATTTCATCAACCTTATTCTAGGTATTTTAAAGCAGATTTTGTATTTAACAAGCTACATAGATCACCATCATAATGTATTGTATGACTACGTCAGTTTATGAAGTTTTGTGGATATTTTAGAATGACTCGACCTTCCCGTAAGATTTTCGTCAAATGCTGAGGGTGAGTTCTTTGAACCAGGATCGATTCTGGATTTTGATTCTAAAGTTTATATTGACGAGCTGATAGGGCGTGGCAATCTTTATCTTCTGTTAAACTAGTAATGTTAAATTAAAAACAATAGAAAATAAAACTTGACCTATACCGTGGGCGTCTGCAGGGAATTCTTTAAAAGTGGGCGACAAAGCTTGCTGCACTAGGGTTACTTAATTAGCAGGGTAGTATTTATTTAAAGAATGTTATGGACTTGATAGCTGGATTTGTTTTTTACACAAATAACTGTTCTTACTTTTATTATATTTTCAACAAGAAATTGTGTTGATTGTGCTGTATTTTTATGTCACTTTTCCAGATTGGCATTGCAATCAAAGCTTGCATAAGAACATCAATTCTGTCTACACTGCAATACATTGTCCAGTCAGTGCTCATAAATGTTGATGTAAAATTTGATGATAGAGTTAAACTGTTTAGACAATTAACAGAAACCTCTGGGGATTTAGTTATAACTTTATTGACATTGGACTACCAAATACCTTATAATAATTGAATCAATATTACATGTACAATGTGGATATTAACACGAACAACTATGTAATAATGTTAATTTTACAGTCAAGAGAATAATCGTAAAGTCAAGAGAATACAAGCTTTAAACTTGTGTCTAGAAGTTATGATATTATTGTCTTTTGTAACAAAGGAAACAAAATTGTAATTTGAAGCGATTTGTGCATTGTTGTTTTTAAGTAAAAAGAAGGGATCACAAAATATAAACAATAGTATTACATGAAGATGTAGTTTATCATCGACTTTATTTATGGCTTATAGCAACAATTCTATTATCTACGGATGAGAAATCTTTTGTAAAGCCATAAACCAAAACAAGTCGACACGTGTCTAAAGGACGATGATCTTCAAGAGGCAGTCAACATGCTGTAGAAACAAGGATTATAGTCTCCAGATATCACTAGAACATAGTTAATCCGACTTTGTAATTAGAACTTTACCGAAATAAAAATGATCGCAAAATGATGAACATTACAACAATATAGGGAATTAATGAACAACTGGAATCAAATTTATAAGGCAATTCAATAAACTTTTATAACGAAAAATTATGTTCACATCCTCACGTACGGTTGAAACTCATAAATCCTCCAGAAAATACCTAAATTACAAAAGGATCTTAAGCGAAGTGAAAAATTGTATAAGGCGAAACACAATAAGAGATGCAAAAATGAAATGGGAACCAAAAATTACGAAACAAAAAGCCCAATACAGACACAGCGAGTATAATACAAAGTATTTATGATTCTATAGTGTGTACTAAATGGTGGAAGATGAGACTGTGGAAAACGAAACTTAATCCATGAAGAAAAAGAATAAAAATAAAACAAACTACAATAACCAATTAAATTCGAAAATTGCCAATAATCCAGTTAGAGGCGCGTTCGTTTTATTTGCGGACTTCAGAGCAAATGTAGGAGGGAAGGCTCAAATATCCGATATTTGAGTATTTCAGTTTTATAAGTCAGATTGAAAAACTCATTTTTTGCTTTGGTAACGTTTCTAATCCGATTGTGGTAATTGTGTTAAATAAATTTTAGATCGTTACGCTAATCCCGAAAGAGGATGATAATTGTCGGATGAACTACCGGCAGAGTCTATCAACCACCTGAGTCTGAGAATATATTTTTTTCCAAATCTCCGATCGAATAAAACCCGAAAGTAAATAGTTTTACGTCTTTGTTTCATCGGAAACAATCTGGAGTGCTTATTTTTATTTATACCTGAACATTGTGGCTTATGGTACTTGCTCTGTTTTATATGGATCGATACTCAAAATCAGTTCTCTTCTTTTGTTACTGCAGTTAAAACAAACTTCAGGCTGCTGTTGTGTGTACCTACTTATTCAGAAATTATAGGAGCTTTCTGTTTTACAGTCTATTATAGCTTTTTATATGATGCATAATCACGTACATGTTACAACCACCAGTAAACTTTCTAAAGATTATGCGACTTTAAAGTTTTAATCTGACTGTCATAATATACAGGCACCAGTACATCCGTTTGAATAAATTTAATAAACCTGTGACCTATCAATGTTTATCTTTTACAGTAAGTGAAATTTATAGATTCATCCATGATTATTGTCAATATACGGAAGTAACTGGGATAAAAATTGAGACATTGGTAGAAAAGAAAATCGGAACAATAAAATGGGTATTTGGATGCTTTCAGTAAAGAAATTCCTTTACTGCACGTTTGGAAAAGCTTCCACTATACCCTAGAGTCCTCTTGATCTGTAAGTATTGAAAAAAAAAAAATATTCCAGTTTACTATAAATTTGTTTGATACACGAACGAAGATACAAGTGTCAGAAAGAGAGAATTTTCTCAAGTTACAATGAAAACAACAAGTATTCCATTCGAACTTTTAATTAGAACAGCAACCTTTTTAATGAATCTCTGGTTGACGTGTCGTTTCAAACGATCAAAACAGACTAGAAACAAATTGAAATAAAACTTTCTAGATACGACAAAAATGAAACACATTTATTTTATCTCTTTTTACAAAAAAAAAAAATTGTCATTTATTAATCTGAATAAAAGCTGGGGCTATGTTATTTGAATTGCAATTGTTTAATTAATTCTAATCCATTGCTTATACAGAAAGTTCTAGATTTATTTTCAACATCGTCGTAATTAAAGATATCTTGATTACAACGAATTAACAGTGTTGAATGTTTCTAGATCGGCATCTCTTTTAAATAAAGCGACAGCTTTTCGAAATTAATCCCGCTATACGTATTTTTTTTTAACTCTTAAAATTGAATACAGTTCTATAAATACACATGTTGATTTACCTGCATGAAAGGTTATCAATAGAAATTCAGTTAGTGAAAAATTTGTTTCCAATTGAAAATCATACAGGTATTTATACCGTATAATTGAACTTTGAAGTGGAAATTGAAAATAAATAAAACCATGTAAATAACTTGTAAATTAAAACAGCTTAGTTGCGGGTTAATAGATTTTGCTTTCGTTTACAGAAATATCTGGTAGTGATGTAGCGAAAACGTAAGAACTTTCCAACACCCTTACATTTCATTTCAGATTGATTTGACTTTAATTACAGCTTTTTAGTATCGGATTCCATCGCTTCTATCATGGAACAGATTTTTTCTTGCTGAAATAATTGAACCGATAGATCATCACAGTAGTGGTAGGTACACTGAAATCATTAGACCATGTTGTCTCTATCACGTTATATTCATGTTGTTAGTGTTATCATAGTCCTGCCGGCCACCTCTAAAGGATTGTGCGTAAACAATGTTGTCTCGGGGGCTCTGGGGGGCTCTTCAAAACGCCAATCAATGATATAGGGGGCAGTGCGCGCGCGCGTCGCACCTGGAACCCGACATCGGCACCCAATTCTCTATGTGATTTCGTTACAGACGGTTGTCATAATGTGAATTTACCATTGTTGATCCTTACACGTATATATCTATTATCCTTATGGAACGATAACAACAATCCGAGTGTTTATCCTTTACGAGACAGCATGGTGTAAAGGTAAGATGTTGTTATCATAGCACACAAATAGAAATATCTTGGATTTTAAAGAAAATCCAGGAAATTTATTTTAAAATTTCCGGTAGATAAGTATCGGAAAATTGAAGGTAATTATATGACAAGTGAAAGAAAATTGTAGCGTTGCTCAACTTGTTGAATTCCGTGCAATTCGTGACATGAGGTGATTGATGTTCTCCAAATTGGAGCTTCTACAAGATATAGCTTTTCCAATGAATAGTTCCATATAATGATACAAAGTTATGTGCATTGTATATTCGCTGACAATACAATATACAAAACATGTAAAATAATATGAATTGATGAAATTGGGACCATGACAGAATTCGATTCCAACTATTTTAATTTCAATGTTGGATCGCTATTATTACTTTTTCGAATCAAGGACGGGTATTTCTTGTCAATAAAAACCCTCATTTAAATTCGTACAATTCTAATTTATCTTCCGTTTATAGCTTCGCGTCCTTTTCGCTTCGCACAAAAACTGATTGCATTTTATCCATCCAATACAACAACTACTCCTATGCGTAGAATCCAGAAAAATCTAAAGAGGCTGATATTAGTTCAGTGATGTTGTATAAATTGGCTTAAATTCCATCGTGTATCCTATTTTGTGGCGTATTACAAACCCGGAATCAACATTCTAAATTCATATTTCGTGAGAGGCGGCTTCCTTTCTCTCTATCCTGAAACGTAATATTATAATAGCCGTATAATAATGTAAATTCATAATGGTGAATTGTATAAGTAGTTGGTAAAACGTCCAAATAATTGAGTTTGAGAAAAGCTAGTTGTAAAAGCAGATTTTTTGTACGTTTTTATGTTTGAGTGGACTATATAGGAATTTGAAAAATGTTGAAGTTGCATGCAAATCTCATCTCAATTGAAATACCACACAGAATTCCACCTTCTAACTCATCGTCCGTATTGCAAACTGAAATCACAAACTCTTGGTGTTCGTAGCGATTAATATAATGATCATCGAACGTGGAGGCTTTGATTTCAAAGCCCTGTCTTTATCGACATTATTTCAGGTGAAATGGAGTCAGAATCGGTTTGAACACATTCAATCAATCTAAATACGCATACAGCAAAGCTTTGACATACACACTTGCATGGTTTTCTAAGATTTCACTTGATTGTTCTCGAAAAATTCTTAACTAATTTTGAATTCAACGTAAGTAAGAGGACGCTTTAACGCCAAATCGGGCATTACAAACTTTCCTAATTATCTACAGAAAAAAACGTTTTTTATCTTTCCATAGTAGCTAATTATGGTCGTTTATCGATCAACGATTTCATATCAGAAATAATCAACAAGACAATAAATTTAATTAACCACCATATCCGAGCGTTAATACAAATAAATGATAACAACAACACTCTATAGTAGTTTTATACAAAGATAACAAATAATCCTGTATTGTATGAATCATAAAAGGAAAGAATTAGGTTTTTTGTTGGAGATTTTTTTCGGAAAAATTCTTTTCATCAACTCACATTAAACCGAAATATGCAAAACTCATATATGTGATATATGGAATAACACAATTTCCATAAGTAAATAGAGCTATGTCAACGTTTATATCCATGAATTGACAAGCCAATTTTGTCGACCCTAACGCTCCCCTATTATTATAAAACAGTTTATTTCAAATGTATCACATACAATGACAGCCAATATAAGCATTTGATCTATCAGATCGATGTATATAAAATATAATAAACAATTGGTGTAGATATTTATGTATATATAATCACTGAACTGTATGTAGTCATCGTACGTAAAAAGGAACAATGATCAAAGCGTTCACAATAAACGATAAGAAGCAGATGAGACGGATACAGGTGATGTGGTTGAGAGAATAGTTTGAAGATCGAAATCACAATCGTATTGTTTTACTTATAGCTTTATGTTTTAACGAATCGTCAACTTATAAAGAGATGATCTAGAAGATAGAATACCAAAATAGTATGTTCGTATACTGTAGAAGTAGAATAGAAAGTTGTGGAAGTTTTCAGTTTCAGTTAGCGTTCATTAAATACATCAAAAATTTATAAAGTCGATGTTTATTTCAATTTCACCAATTAAAATCAGATTATACGTTATTCCATTTATATTAAATATCGCGTTTTCGAAACACATTCAAACTAATAAAGCGTTTAATAATAAATAAGCGTTGCAGTAAAGTTGGATTTTGATAAATTAGTTAATGTTTATGTCTTTGTTTCTAGTTATTATATTACAGGGCACAATAGTGAAATTCTAATTGTTCCCTTGACAACAATTTGTACAAATAAGTTTCAATTAAGTGAAAATATCACTCTAGAAATGTGAACACAACATTACAGATTTTTTGCTACTTTCCATTTACCTTTATTGAAACCTAACAAACTACAAAGCATCACTTGTTTGTAATGAAAATAAAAATTACAGAATATCGACCAGTTCAGCAGTCACCACATCGATATCGATTGGTTTTATATGTTTTTTTTTTCTCGTTTATTCTATACTTATTGTTATCAATTTCTAACAATTGTTCCACAATGACTCATACCTTTTACGTAGTCATCTACATTAGTTGTCACCACGTCAATCGTACTCGACGATCAATGGTAAAAACATAGTAGACGCCGTCACAATAATGTTTAAGCTGCTTAAAACTTGCCAGTCAATCTTTCATAATGCTCAACGTTTATCATTGTATACGGTACTATATGCGATTGTTATTTGGGGAACTTTTTAATACCTACCGTCTAAAGTCGTTCGTTGTGTTTCTGCCTGAAGAAAATAACAATGATGGATCATAAAGTTGGTGACAAATAATGTAGATTTAATATAAATCTACAAATTTTTTGAAACATTTCTTATGATGAACTTTCACCGGTCATAACTATAAAAAAGTTAGCAAACATAATAAATATAGGTTGCTCCGTTCATTGTCATTTTTCGGATTATGTTCATATTTATTGTGGAGTAAAAATGACCATACTTCACTAAATTGTTTAATATTTCATAAGAAAAATAGCAGAGACTAACAACCGTTACACACGAAGACACGATTTGGTTAAACACGCAGGTACTCTACGGCGTCATACCTGCAACGCATATAGTTATGATACGTGCAATTGGCGAAATTTGAACGAATTAATATTTTTATATCATCGATAATGACAAAGGCATAAAGCACTTGTTTAGTACAGTACACCCTTAACACTATCAGCTTAATTATATGGTCAGCAGTAGTGATCACTTTTGTTGGGTGAGTTCCTAATTGTGGCCATTCACGATGGATCTATTTGCCCCGAGGCCGTTCACACCAGTCAATTTGGCATCGGTCCAAATCACGAGGCTCATACACTTCCGACCCAGTTCCTAGCGTTTTACTCCCAGTAGGTGTCTAATATGTTGTGTCAATTTTTCTCTCACTTCATCAAACATAATAATATGGACGATTCGATGGCTCGCGGATACTAGTGGAAAATCAAGATCCATCTGTAGTTCCTAATGCAACGCGAGTTTTGTATCTGTGCAGGGCCATTTAGTCCGTCGGATGATTACTGAATGAGCACCGTTACATTGTGTTTCTGTATTGACACAAAAGACGTCTCCATTGAATTTGAAGATGCATTCACTCTTGACTGATTAGTATAGCTTTAGATTGTGAATTGTGTACAAAATTAGACATGAAGATTGATTTTTACAGACAGTATCATTATCTTATCTCAAACTTTAACTAATTTCTTGGGAAATCTAGTTTTACGATACTTCTAATTAGCTTTTTCCCCCTCACTATTTACTATAAAACTGAATAACTGTTGTAAAAAACAAAGTTTCTATGCCAAACTTTAACTTATCTACAACTCGTATTGGGTGTACCGAATTAATGTCTAGACAATAATTAAAAGGTATTATGCATTTTGAACAAAGATAGAGAATTTTGTTTGATAAACGTCTGTTTTCAAGCTACTGAGCGTTCTGGTCCAAATACTGCTAACAACGCAAAGTAATAACATTATCATTAATATACCGTATTGTACAGGATCTATGAAACCTCTTTGATCAATCTATTCAATACATTTCCATTAAATTAGGCTCCTATATCACGATGATAGTGTAAGGGTGCTTGAATGCGAGACATAACATTTACTGTAGTAGATGCACCTAATCGGTACTAGTCAAGGTACCGCCAAAACAGAAGGGTCCAAATCGTTATTATCTTCACTATGAGCTAATCTTGGAATGTAACTTCTCCAATAGCAGAGCTTGGAAAAAATGATGGACATTTAATTTTGATATTCACATATCTCGATCACCTTTTCTTGTATTGTAGGGTTTGTTGATGCTTTCAACCGGTTCTTGTCAACATTCTGAACAATTACATTTAGTTGAAACCTATTTCTAAGTTCAGAGACGCTTAAGTGAATCTGTTTGAGACGCTTTGCACTTCAAATGCGGTTGCAAACTTCCACTAAGTGTTTCCTTGTTCGAATCTTAGTCTGACTTCATCTATTATTTGTCCTCAGTTTTATCTGTAATTTGTGAATAAAAAAGAGTCACCAATATCTAAATTAATATTACAATAAAAATTAATTGATATCTAAGAAGGCAAAGGAGGAAAATTGAAAAAGATCATTCCAATTTAATAATGGAGTTAATATCAGAGAAACGTGACTAGTGGAATTAATTTCATGGAACATTTTCTTGTTGGCATGTTAGTAAAGATAACACGTACCTATAGTTTAGTATTTTTTTTTTGTTAAAAATTTCTGTGGAAATTTTCCAAGATATTCAGTTGACAAGAGTTATACATTTTTGCTGGAAACAAAGACAGACATTAATGTAAATTTGCATGTCAACTAGACGGTTAGCAGAGACAACCGATCCAATACAGTTGCGGAAGTATGTTGTCAACTTATTTTTCTAAATATTCAACAATGTTCAGAGAACAGGAAAATGTAATATTTATTACCTTTAAAAACAGGACAGTACTTGTTTATACATTGAATAGTTTTAATTGTACACAACAATGTTGCAGTATTAACGCTAATAAAGCTCACAGTCGGAATTGGTTTTTTGATTTTATGTCTGTCATAAATTAAATTTATTAGTGAAACTGAAAATAATATAAAAAAAGAAAAACGAAAAAGTTTCCCTATACAGTCTCTAGTAGGTACAATAAAAAACTTGAAATAACTAAAAGAAACTAACCGAAAAGTTATGTGATTTTCCATCATAAACTTTCACCAAAAAAAAAATTACGAATAAAGGAAAATTCACAAACAATTTTCATGTTGTAAAAAGATCTATTTTAATTGAGAAGTCCTTTCTTTTGTCTTATTATTTTCCTTTGTATACCGAAAATTCATTTGAACTGAACGAATTAATTAAGGGGCCTAATATTTTATCAACAGCAACTTTGTATCAGAATAATATTAATGAGTAAGGCTCTTTAAGTCTAATTGGAAAAAAATCCAATTTTCATTTATCAAAGAAAAGTGGATATTTTTCGTTGTTCGCTTTTTACATACCATTGAAAATTCAATTATAATTGTCAACAGTGTCCGTTGGAACAGATAATTCCCACTATTTGGTAATATTGTAAATGCCAGAGGGCAAATGCTCTACAGTTCGTATGTTGTTCTTGTTGTTGTTGTTAGTTGGGAATCAATCGATAGAAATCAAAGTGTCAGAGGACTGATTGTAAAGACGAAGTTTCCTGCAGCTATAGATGTGTTGAAACACTCCTGCAACTTCTACAAAAAATACTTTTCTATAATATGTTGTTTTCATTTATTTCTAAAAAAAAATGTGCATTTTTATCGATTTCGCTTATTATCCTGCAAGTGGATCAATTTATTAAATTAATACTCTAATGTTTATTATGTTATCAGTCATTAAACTGTCACATTATGTTTGAGAAATATTGAAATTTTATCAGTATAGCAATATATAACCATTTATTTAAATGATAATAGATACACTCAAGTGTTTCCATAAAGAATTTTTCAATATTTTTTTGCTCGTATTGTTTATTCTGGTATATTGAAATTTATCCTAAATATTTGGTATTTTTTTGCAAAAACCGATATTGTGTTTGTTTGTTTCTAGTGTCGCTAAATCTTGTAAACAAAGGGTTAAAAATGAAAAGATAGACAAACAATTTAACAACCGCTGATTTTCCAAATTACACGTTTTAGATTTTACTTACAAAAAAAATCTATAATTTCTCACTAGGCATTATTAAACTTTATAGGAAACACATTTGACTGGCAAACATGAGATTCGGGGTTCGATCCCCGATGGTACGGCTTTAAATTTATACTTTTTTGGAAGTAAAATAAGATGGTAATATTGGATTATTTATTACAGTTGATCTTGTAAGACGCGTGGTTAACGGGCTTGAGCACTTTGAAAATTAGAAGAATTCTTTTTTTATTTGATCTGAACCTCTGGGTTTTAATGAACATTTTCTTGAAAGAATTACTTTAAAATTCAAATAATTAGTAAAGTTACAAAGTTCTAAAGTCAGCAGGTTGAACTTCAATAACGCTTGCTAAAACTTTTACTGCGTTTCACCAGAAAACGATGATTTCTATGCGTAAAAAAGAACCTGTTTCAAACTATTTATGCTTATATTGACCTAATTTTTCCACTTAAATATTTCTAAACGGATTTTCATTTTATAAATATGAGTCTCAAAATCTTTTCTCTGATAAATTTGAGCCTCAAAAATGTATAACGTTGATCTTTTTTTTGTTTCGAATCTTGTGATTTCAGTACAGCGATGGCTGTTGTTTTAATAACAATAATTTCTTTTTCCATTGTCAGCTTAATAGCATTTTCCCAAATCGTTTACATCACAACATAGCATTTTTGTAGAGTGATTTTTGTTATTTATGTATCCTTTAGACAGTTTTAGAGCAATTTTTCTTGACATTTTCCTCATGAATATCTTTCACCATTTTGTATATCATGTGAGACGATAAGTGCCACTTGTTGTAATACTGCTTTTCGCAAGGCTTGGTGTGTGAACATGTTGTTTAGTTTGCAAATAGAACATGTTGACAGCTATATGGATGCATAGGAATGGCAATTTTTCTAGTTTTCCTTTTTGTTTTGCATTACATGAACTGTATCCCAGAACAACAGTTGTTTTACTGGCGCCAAATAATACTGTGCCGCAATTATACATTTTATTCATATACGTTCTAAAAAATTTACTAGAAAAACGTAGTACATTAAAGGATTAGTCCCATAGCGTTCCATATTTATTTGTGTACAAAAGAAAGTATAAATGAATTTAAAAATGTTGTTTCACCTAATCTCATTAGTTTCTCTATAATATGTGTATATTGTAACATTTCGAGTCGTAAAATAGAAGAAATAATGTTAATTTATTTGATTATTAACTTCCAAATTTTCCCTTATCGATCGATTAGAAGTAACTGATTAATCACAAAGTTTTTCATCTTGTGAAAGGTGTACTGTCTTCTCGAATTTCACTAGTCTGCTTGACAGAAACACTAACTCTCGCTATCAACGATCTGAAGTAATTTTTTTTAGCATAAATAGAATAATTACATGTAATTTAATTGCTCAGAAACGATCATTAAACTGTCGTCCTGTTATTATCAGCAACAAAAACTTTAAGCCATTATCCTTTTGTTAATAGAGACCTTTGTTTGTTTTGGTTATGGTATGCCTGTTAATCTCCATTATAAAGATTACTTTTTGCCAAATATCGTACATCTCGTTAACCGATATTCAGAAAAAAAGTACGTAACGCTTCATTTTAAGGTGGGATATGAAAGGAGAACTCTAATACACATATTGACTTTGCTTTTTTTAATGTATTGGATGTAAGTCAACCTCGGTGAAGAATCACATCACAAAATTGTGTTCAACCTTTACTACTTCCGACATCTTACAAACGTATCTTTTTAAGTTACGGACAGCCGAACGTAGAGAATCCCACTAGTTTTCAATATAAAACATTCCCTACAAATGTATCAGATTGTTCCAATAACAATTGCTGTAATATTTGTATGTTTTCTTATTGTTTCAGAAAGTCAAATATCTTTGAAAATGAGTTTCTTCAATTCGTTACAAGAATACGTCAGCAATAGCGTGGCAGGACTGAGTTTGAGTCCGAAACGGTGAGTAGTAGTCACTAATTTTCTAATATTAATGGATAAAGTAATTAGAATAAATAATTTCGATGTTTTTATTAAAAACAGATATAATACGAAAATCAATAAAACGCCAATAAGTCGTACTCTGTCAAATAAAGTCGAAGGAGCTTGCCACTTGAATATAATGAAAGTAGTTGAAATGTAAATTTCCAAACACAAATCAAAACGATTTTATTAAACAATAAAAAAAAAACACATACGAACTGCATTGAATTTGTTCGATTTATCGTGACCTAAATGATAACTACGTATTTCTATTTGAAATGATTGTGAGCTTAATTGTAGTTCATTTAAAGGTTTCCAGAAAAGCTACACTTAAATTCATATCGTGGGAAGTTAATTAAATCTTCACGTTGTGATTTCTCCTATTATACTGACAGAATTACGACCGCCTAAGGGAACATCTAGAAAGCATACGCACCTGCTTCTAGTGATGTAACAATTTAAGACGAAATGCGAAGTAGTACGTTACAAACAGTCATAACTTTTATATTTGTGTTGTGTTGATCAACATAACAAGTTGTCTTGCCAAAAAACAAAGAAGAACGAAACACCTAGAGGGTAATTGTTGGAAAAATTAAATTAAAAGTTTTTTTATTTGTTTAGTTGTAAATTTCCGTCAGCATTTCAAACGAGAATTAGGTAAATCTTGTCACAACATGCATTCTATAATATATCATCTTCATGTTTCTATGATGATGTGTTTCAACAGTAAATAAAAATTGTGAAAAATGGTATGTTGCAAACGACATTTCCAGTCGTCAGTCTTTTCCCATTTCTCAGCCCTTTAAAGGTTAACGCAAATTTTTTTTCTCCTCTGCCGTAATTTTTGTTGTTTTTGTTTTTTTTTCTGTCGGATTCTATACAACTGAAATGATTATTTACAACAAAATGTCAGTCGATGAAATTTCACTTGTTTGAACAGCCGAGTGCTTCGGCTAATATTAGCTTGAGTGTGTTGTTCAAATTGGGGAACAAATCGAAACATATTGTGAAATGTGGTACACGTGTAGTTTACCATTTCATGTCAATAACAATCTCACAATTCAATTTGACGAAATTTCAATAAAAAGATCAGATGGAATATATACCAGGTGGCTTTGTAATTGGAGATTATTGCTATTGATTCAACAAAATTAGTTTACTGCATTATTGAAATTATGTGCTGTTGTCGTTTAAAGTGTAGTCATTCAAAATTACAAATAAATTATTGGATTGGTGGACGAATACATTTAATGATCAAAATTAACCTGTTCTCTGTTCCGAAATGTTAAGATTTTCAAAGCAAACCATCATTAGTAAAGGAGTAGAATTCGATGAAATTTAAATTTTACTTTAGCAAATGAACTCTTTTCATCCATCACTGAAACCGGAGTGGATTTATGAAAATTTCATCTCTATTAATGGAAAATGTAATGAATCAGCAAATAGGTAGTGGTGCGTTAATTTAGTACTTTTATATAACAAAAGGGAAATCAGTATTTGTCTTGGAGATTACATTCACCATTTGATGATGAACAGTGAGAGGTTTTAATTGAATTGAAATTCACCATAGATAAGAATTTTGACGGATTTACTATATTCAAAAGATACCGAACCAACGATGGAAAACAATAATACTAATAGCAATAGATATGTCAAGTTCGACGTTAACATTTCTACTCCAAACAGAGAAATCGATAATCGACACATAATGTTAAGATAAGGTAGATTTACAAGCTGGCAATATTTTGGAACTGCGCTTGTTTTACGTTGATTAAATCTCTTCAATATTGAATTTGGGAAACGTGTGTGGTACGATGTTTGACATATCGGATGGGCACAAAAAAAATCAAGTATTATCAATATGAAATAAACTGAAGAATTGTATTAAAACTGAATATTGATGTTTCTCAACTAAGAGTCTAATTTTTTTCGCTTGAGTTATTGTTGTAGCATTTTCTTCGTTGAATATTTTAGCGTGAATATGAAGATTGTATTTTAAAGGAATAAAAAAATGGGGAAATTGAAGTGGAAATCGACAGGATTCGATGCTACTTTTCCTGTTCAAGTTTTCCCATTATTTTCCAATATTTTCACTCGAAAATATAGCATTTTAATCGTAGAAAATACCACCGTATTTATGTTCAATTCTGAACCTGAACTGTAATATATTAATAAAAAAAAGTAAGCCACACTTAAATTTTGAGAATTAAATAGGGCAATTCAAACCTTCATTTGTATTCAAATTTTAAATATTTATACAAATAAAGTCGGATTTAATATTAGAGATTCTCTATTATCTGTGCATTGTACATGCCAACCAGCTTATGTTCCTGTCATTTCACCGCGATTCAGGTCTCGATTGTTCAATTCAGGATTGTCTATCGACTATAAAACAGCTTTGTCCCACCGTTGTGCTTTGATCTTGTTTCAATACTATCACTATAGTCATACAGTTTCCAGTATTGTGTTCCTTTTACAAAAAAACATTCGTCTCGATTACAAACAAATGCATTAATGATATAACATTAAAAGTAAAAATAGAAGACAAACAGTTTTATTACAAATAAACCATAAAAGGGTGAAATAATATTTCATTAAACATATCAAGTTTACTTGCAACACAAGAACAAATAATGGTCGTTGGGTTACAGTGGAAAGTTGCAATTAACTAGTTTCGTGTTTTAGAAGTTGAGAACTTTAATGAAAATTTCATTATTACAGCAAAATTGTTTATTAAAGAAGTACTCTGTCTTGATCGGCGTTTTTATTGGATGTTTGTTAACTTCTATAAAATCAAATGGAACTTTTACGGTTTCATCATAATAATTGAATGTCGAATAACGCTTTTTTTTGTCAGTAAAAGCTTCATGTCTACTCCTTATAACAAACTTCTCATATACTTTGGATAAAGATAGTTGAATGCCTGCCTAGTAGATCTAGCGTATAGATGAACAAACTAATTTCTTTTGTTTTACAAAAGAGCTGTCTATCAATTTTTTTCTGAACAAAAAACCTATTTTCTGTTTTCAATGAGCTTAAACTGGCTTCAGTATTATTGTCTGTTTAAATGGATATAAAATACAAAAACGGCTTTGTTATGTGTTTGAAAAGAAAAACAGCATTTGTTGCACAAAAAACTGCTTTCTCTGCAAACATGAATTCAAAAAGTATTCTTCAGCATGTATTTATATGCGCACATTTTATATATTCAGCAGAATATACGTAGGATTTTTGTTCTGGTAGAAATGTACGTACTCTACTAAGGAAATGTACACTTCCTTACGATCTTTTTGTTCTATTAAAAAAAGCAACAAAAAATTTGGAAAACCAAAGACCAAATTCAATACGTGAAGAATCATCGTAATGATCCTCGAAGGTTTATCGATGAGTATTGTTTGAAACCTATAGGAAATGGAAAACTTACCACTGTAAATCTGGAGACTATCTTTGATATTACATAAAAAAATGACAAAGGAGAAACATTAAATAAATTGGGTAGGTGAAGGCAAAAAAGAAACAAACAGAATGACAAAAAACCAAGGCAAGGAACTTTACACGTTTTTTTTTTCAATATACGTTTCCATATGAAGGGTTTTAGAAAATCTCTAGAAGACCAAACACAATCACAGTGAAATATTGTAAGTTTCCAGATGTATCCAACAAAACAGATTCTATGGACGAGCGGAGAAAGAGGTTCTTAAGTTTCGATAAATTGTTAAGCTTTGAAATATATTTTACAATAAATTCGCGGGGGTGTAGATATGTTGTTTTTTTGTAGAAATTCAGTTTACTGCAAACCATACCGAATGAAAAGAACTGAATTGATTGAGTATTTTACTGGAAAAATGCTTTTTTAATAACTCTATCTATAGTCATTCGCAAAAAATCTAATCATTTTTTGCGATACGAGATGGAATATGTTCCTCTTCTTGATGGGCCAGAAAAATGGAAATCGATTCTTCTGATTTAGATTGTGATTTTAATATACGTCGCACGAATATAGAGAAAACTCAAAGCTAGTTAGTCTACAAAACTGTTAAATTTACGACACTTTATTATTAATGGGGTTAATTTTTTATTTCTTAATGGGAAATGTAGTCTCAATTATCATTTGTTTCTATTATTTCTCTAGGTTTTTTTTCCATTAATCTGGTTACATCCACGTGAAACACCTTTAATGTTTTGATAAAAGTCAGTCGTTTATTTTCGTCTAACATATAGCAACGCATCTGTTTAATGTTATTTATTGATGACCAGAATTACGGATAGTAAGGGCCAATTTGTTTTTTGCGTCTAACATATTCGGTATATTTTGAGAATATCACAATCGATATAAGGTGATCTTCTTATCGTTAGAAATGTTTGATCCGTTTTTTATGCAGATTAAGTTTTTATAAAGAAAATTGGAAAAATTGCATTTAGGTAGAAATTGAACCTGAGGCTTGAAGACAAACAGCTCAACCTCCATGCTATGCAATGTAAACAGTTTCCTAGTTTCGCCCTATTTTTGTATGCAACATCCTCTACATTCTTATGAGGCTTACAAAAACTATTTTCTTTTGATTCAGTTTTTATTAAATCGAAAATATTTTGATATCAATTGAGGCAGAATAACGTAAACGAATTAGAAATGATTGTGGAACACATGTTAACAGAGATTTACAACTTTGATAGACAAAAAACGAGGTGAAGTTATGCAAATTGTAATTGTTTTGCCATCTATTAGTTTGAAGGTGTTGTTTTTTTCAAGTATCAGTTGGCATGCACTTATAACGAACTTTATTGCGCAGCAAAATTTTATATCTAATGGAAAACCCAGTAGGATATAGAAAACCACCCACATATAGACACAGTATGCTATTACCGTCGACATTGTAACACTAATGCCCACTTTAACTCTCTTTTTATCGACTAAAATATATTAGTTCGTAAGTTGTTACAGAGTAACAAGATCTTATCTGAATATAGTTATAGATCTTATACCAACAGATTACCTAATATTTGCTTACATCTAGGCTCTTCTACGACCGAATAATATTTTTCGTTTACAGTAAATTTCACGTAGAGACTTAAATGATTGCTTTTAGAGATGTTGGGTATATTCAAAATGAGTAATGGATCAATATGTTATGTAAACATCTACCAATTTCGTTAAAACTCTGTCTGTTATTTTGAGATTCTTTTCATCATGAGTAATGGTAAAAACCTTAGAAAATTGCTTGCTTATTCAAATAAACTTAAGAATTATAATTAACAATCATTTCAAATTAATGAAATCATCTTTTACTCCAAATATTGTCAACAAAAAGTATTAAACAGAGAATATCCAATATTACAACACCATTTTGATTAATTAACTAGGCATAAATTAGTTTTCCTTGTTTCTGTTTTCCAGATTTTCATTAAGCCGTACAGATACAACTGATACGACCCCATCTGGTGCACAAACCACAACATCAGCATCACGTAGTAATTCAGGTGATAGTAATACACCTGGTTTCCCGAAAGTTGTACCAGCACCAGGTACTAGTGCTTTAGTACAAAGACGTCGTAGTACATTAGAATGTCTTGTACCACAACCACCTGTACGTCGGCCAGGCTCATTTCGGCAACGTTCACCGAAAGCAACACCAGAACGTCGACCATCGTTTTGTAGTAGACGTTTGAGTTGGCCAGATATTGATCATCAAGTTCGTTCAGGGTGAGGATTCATTGAGTAATTCAGCTGATAATAGTTTTAAAAACACGTAAAAGCTTGGAATTTAGTAGAGGCACAGTTATTTGAAAATATCGATAAAATCTCAAACTTACATTGAGAAAATAACAAATAATGGATGAAGTCATTCTATAAAATTCCAATAATAAAAAAGCCATTTCACAATAATTTAATCTTTTAGATGAAATTTCGATAGGAAATAAGAAATAAAAAATTCTCTCACCAATCAAAAATAATTGTTGAGTATTTTTGTCACGTTTTTACAGTGTTCAAGAAATTGATGGATCGTACTTTGAAACTTTCACAGCGTTAGCATGGAAGCAAGAGAATCAACGACAAAGTGTATTGAAGGCAGCTGAAGTAACAGCAATGGACCCACCACCACAAGAACACGAATTAGGTATTGTGCCGATCGATTATACGGCATCACAAAATGAAAAAGACAAACTTTACGTGGAAATGTTGTATACGATTGCCAATACGGTAAGTTATAGACTTTCCTAGAAGACAGTCATTAATTTAAGAACTTTTATTAATACTGATCGTATTTTAATTGTTTATATTTGTTCGTGTTCGAACTCATAAAATTAAAGAAATTGATGGAATTTTAGAAATTTCCAGCTAGTATTTTGTCAACAAAACTATTATCTTACAAATTAAGATAACCTTTGTACACGGAAATCCAATGCACCGACTATACATATTAACTTGTTAATTATAAAGTTAGCAAATAGCAACCAAGAGCGTTAATTTCAAATTTATATTCCATCTTGCTCTCTCAATAAATGAACAAAATAATTATTTTGTCTTAAACCACTAAAATTATTATTAATTTGACCTTTGTTAGCCTATTTTACGTGTTGTTTGCAAATAACAATTAAGAAACTTACAAAAACCGTATTGTCTACAACTAATGACAAAAACCTCAACTTTGTATGTTAATTTTGCTACATTTTCATGTTAATTACTGCAATTTTGTAGTTAGCTCAAAAAAATTCAACAATACTCCACAAAAAAGGAAATTTTACATTGATAAGCTACAAAAATAAAATTAAATATTATCTAACAAATAGTATTAAATGTAACAACTACCCCTATTTAATAGAATAAAGATTTGTTAGATAATTACATAAAGCCCCCAAAGTTTAGGATCTGTTGCGAGCATGTTTCAAATATGTACGCTATCGTTATTTTGGAGTATCGTAGTAATCCTCTCTTATCTACGTTGTAATAATGCTCTAAAATCTAATTCTCTGCATATAACAAGACTGTTTCCCTGGATTATTGAATAAAAAACTTACTGCGGATAAAATTTCCTCATGAAAGCTTCAAATAAATGAAAAGAGATATAGAAAACCAACAAAAAAACCTAAGGAAACAATATTTACAGTATAATTGAATGAGAAAAAACGTAGTATTAATACAAGAAAGTTTGTTTTACTTGAAAAAAAATTGGCTAACAAAAACATTTCCGCATTCAACCTGATAACAACTAGTAATTACAGTGTTAGACAGTTTTCCTATTTTTCAAACAATTGAAAATATAATTGTTGAAACTAAAGAACTGCAAACGACTGATCGATATGAACAACGGAAATGTCGCCCGGCGCATCCACCAATTTTATTCCGCAATCGACATACCGCATTATTTACTTTCAAATCTCATTAAACTTTTTAAAAATATAACAAAATATGAAATATTAGATGAAAAATGCAATTCTCAACTTAATAACATCCATCTAGTTGACGGTTGAAATATCTCCATATTATAAATCATTTCATTGTTTGCAAGCAGCACGTGTTATAACCTGAAGCGGTACGTCAACCGTATCACGTATTATTAATTTCCCCTTTTGATGAATTAAATAGAAAGTCAAACTTTTCAAAATATTCGATATAAAATTTTGTTGGGTGGTCCCGTCCACGTGTAGGATTTATGTTGTACGTTTCGTATCAAGGACGATTTTATTGAAAATTTTCCAACATGTTTTTGAAAAAAGCCATGTTTCAACTTTAGAGTTGATGTATTGTAGCGTAATTTGAGAAGTGTATCGCATAAATATTGTAACAAAGTTTCAGTAAAGTTGTAGATAGACAGATAAAAGGCTTCTGTTTTTTTTTTTCTCGTTTCTTATTCGATGACTGCTGATAAAAGCCCACTGTCTTTGTGCCATAAATCATCCAACAACTACAAAAACGATCGTCATGCAGCTTATTATCTAAAATTATATCCTTGAATTGACGTTTCAAAGATGCATAAGAGAGAGATCACTTATTCTTTTTGTGAATATTTTTGTGTGATCTACAAAGGCTTTGCGACTAATTATTGAAAATAGATGTGAGTAAATACTTGATCTCTGTTCCCGCGTTACTCCCTTCACACTCATATGTAGATCTAGCCTTGTTTTGGATAAGCTTCTTCACTCATTCTTGATTCTAGATTGAATATACAATTCCTTGTTTTAGGTCTTATTCTATCTATATTGGTGTATGTTACACTTAGCTGATGCTCTCTTCCTTATCCAGTTGCTGTTTGTCTCAAGGCGGAATTTTGATCATTTCAGCAACATTTTCATCTTTAAAAATTGGCAAACAAGCAAAGTGTCACAATTGTAGATAAAGATTGATTAAAAAATAAAAAATGACCTCCAACTGTTATGCTTTAGATGTTGAAAATGTAACGACTATTCCCAAACGTATTGTTTCTTTTATTGTCATGTTTTATTGCAATTGATGGACGAGAGCTTATAAGAAAGTTTACTTGTTTTATCAGAACAGTTATGTTATAAAAATGAAATCCTATAATCTAATATAACAGAGGGTTATCAACTAGGTCAAAACCTCATTATTTAACTAATTACAACACACTAAAATCTAATTGTGTTACAAACTGTTGGAAATTTGCAACTTAAATTTATTGAGCTAGATTGAGTAATAAAAACAGTTCCAAGTTAATTGTGCTATAAAAAGGAGGGTGGAAAATATATTTAAAATACGTGTGATAGAGGAAACATAAAGGTGAAAAGCTCATGATAATGTAACTAATAAAAAAGTCATAAAATTTCATTATTAATTTTATAAACTTCTTCTTTTTCCATTTTCTCCATTTTTTTTTTTTCTTTCAACCGTACCTACTGCTGAACTACTCTAATATTTATATGTTTACCTCAATGCAGGTAGGCGCGCCAGCTCCTGGTGGCCAATACGCCCATTATAAAGAAGATCTTTTTTTGTATGGACAACGTGCATTTGGTATGCCACCAGATCGACATTATCGAATGCTCCATTTAGCTGGTGAAGAGAAGCCGCCAATTGTTGTTTTAAGTGTTGTTGTGATTGAAGCTGAAGGTTTGGAAGCGAAAGACGCCAACGGTGAGATTCCAGGAATGTGTTTGCTAATAGTTCCTATCTGTCTTTATTTTTTATTTAATTAAAACGACACTTCGGTTGAACTGTGATATTAAACTTGAGATTGGTGTCAAGGAAAAAAATGCAATTTTTTCCAATTATGTAAAATAGTTAATTAAATTTCGAGAGGAAATGAATCGTCGGCAACAGAAAAACTGTAATGTATTCCGTTATTTGTTTGTTTTTTATTAGCTCTAATAATGAGAATTAAAATGCAACTAAATCACTAGATATTTCTATTACACAAGTAATTTAAATTTTTAATGAAAATCCACCTGAGTTTTTTCATTTTTTTTTACACGCTACTGTACTTTAACAGTAAATGAACTAAACAAGAAAGAACAACAAAGCTTTCATTCAATACAATTTTATCGATTTCTACCAAATGATAGGAATTCTTACAATATTTATATTCGATTTACTCAACAGGTAGCGATGAGAATTGGGAATACTAACAAATAATTTTACTACATATTTTATTGTCCAACACAATAATAAATGAATTCGGAACGTTTATCTGAATATAGTTTTGTTTATTTCATTTTATTTTATTTGGTTTTGTTTTATTATTTTAGTATGGATTTCTATGTTTTATTACAACAGCGAAAACATGGACGGTAATTGTTTGCGTTTTTTATTTTTTGTTTATAATACCTTCATTATCAGGTAACCTATCGATTACATTAACTATTCACCCCTTTATAAAATCGTTTATTTTTTAATTAGTAATTATTACTTTTTAAAAATTCTGTTTAATAATTCCCTGCGAGACTACTAGCTTTTTTTTAAAATCATCTGTAACCTTGTACATTCTAGTCCTAGATAACACAATGTTGCTAAAGCTCTAATGTCTTTTATTAAATAAACTAATTACAAAAATTAATTATTGCCAGAACAAGTGTTAATGACTGTTGTGGACTTGCGTATGTATGTTTGTACATCATTTATTTTAATTTCACCGTCTGTCAGATAGAAATTCCCTGAATTGTTTTTTTAATGGAAAGTATATGTGTATTTAGGTCTCTAAGCGAGGGAGAGATTTTATATCTACTTCCGATCATTAATGTCACTCAATTATTTACTTTTGCGAGCATCTCGTCCCTCTGTTCTTGTCATTTTTGTGTCCCAAGACAAATTGATTACGTAAAAATAGACGAATTATATATTTACTATTATAAACTAAAAACATTCAATTACATGAAAAATGTACTTTTTCACCATCTTCTTTGATTAAATTAAGTAAATAATAGGCTAAACGTGCCATTGAAAACTCATCTTAAGCCCAGTCTACACGGAGACACACCACACGCCTTAGACACGGCGGATTCCGTGCGGTTGGAACCGCCTGAAAATTGATAGCTGTTCAGACACGGCGGAAACCGCGCGGCTATACAAACGCCATCCCAGCTACATTTCAGTGAGCCAGTATGGTGGCATACATTCTCAACATGCGGAAACCGCCTTGTAACTATTGGATCCAGTAGTAATACAATCGAGCGGATCTGTTTTCCTGCGGTTGATGTGCGATTGAGTTGCGGATTCTCGGTCCGTGCGGACAAGTGTGAACAACTAGGTGTACGATAATGTAAATAGGATCCGCCTCGGAAACCGCCTAAATGTGGACAGTTGGTGCTGTCTCTTTGTCGAAGTAATACAGACAACGCCCGCAATTTATTCCATGCGATACCAGTGAACTAATAAAGATCAAAGAGATGTTGCAAACAAAATGTCTCACTTATGGTTAGTTAGTTTGTTACCGTTCATAAATAATGGATCATTATGAAAAAACTTATAATTTGACGAGAACCTAATTTGTTATATAAACGACCAATCAATTTGACTCATATTGCCAAACTGCAGGAAAACCAAAGACACGTGTAAACCATAATTAGATTGTTTTTCTTGAGATATTATATCATCAGTGGCGGATCTACCCTCTTTGCGGTTCGAAACTAAAAATAATTTTGGGATCATTGAGCTGAAGAAAATAACAATTCTTGGTACGAAAATTTTATTGCAAGATTCTACATTTCATAAGTAATTGCGTTTCGGTGCTCGGCGCTAGTAGTGTTATTAGCGCGTCATGGGTAAATCCGCCTCTGTATATCATTTGTCCGCTCGAGTTGAAACTTGAATTCGTTGAACGATAGCAATTCCCATTCTGTAGATGTTTAAAAATAGATAAATGAATTACTAAAACAATACAGATGACCGTTTTCAAAAAGAATTAAGGTGGAACCTAACATATAGGGACACTTTAGCTTTAATCATTAGAGGACGGACAAAATTGACAAGATTTAGAAACGGGCGATGTTAGCTTTTGAATTTATAAACTAATAAAGAGCTGCGATACCTTAAACGTTTCCGTTACGTCACTGTGCGGGAGGCATACTTACAACTAAAATTCGTAGCGCTGTGTAGACTTGCTGTTATCTGGTAAAATGTGTTCGTATGGATGAGGCTTTAGAACAGTGGAACTGATGTGACATCTGTAAAGGAACGTAGATTTATAGACAGCGATTTAGTTAATGAAATCTTTTTTTTTTGGCCCAGAAGATGAAGTACTAGGATTATAAATTATGGTATTTTAGACAGATGTATACTTTTACATGCTTGAATAAGTACCCCACCTGGTTTTTTAACAGGTTTTCCTAATAGTCTTTTCTATGTCCGTCTCTAAGCGCTTGGAACAAATTCAATTTTCTCAAACTACAAACCATTATAAGGAGCGCCCTTTTTTACAAGCGTCAGATAAGGTTGATAGACTCCTGATTTTTTTTATTGATGTGAAAGCTTTTACATACATCATTATCATTCAACACAATAAAACAGGATAGTGATTTATGAGAAGAGAATGATTATCTCATAAGCCAGTAGTTTGTTTTAATTCAGCCGTTAGAACTCAATAACGACAACATGACGTTAGAGTTTTAGTAATTGTCTAGTTTAAAATTAAATTTCCTAAGCACATTTTCCACACACTTATCGGGGAAAAAGCACAAATTTCGCTTGTTTGCACACTAGAAACAAGTATTTACCTCATAGTTATCGAGTTATATTTATTAAATTTATTTAAAAAATCAATATTGACCTACAATGAGACAAATAGCCACAAAACACTAATGAGGTAATTACTTGCAATATACAATACAGAATTTAGTTATAAATCAAGAAGACACTATATCTAAAAGTAAATATTATTGATATCACATTACAGGTTTCAGTGATCCGTATTGTATGCTCGGCATTCAACCCATGGCAGCACCATCATCACCTCAACCTCTAACCCCCAATCGTACATTATCTGATGCTTGTACACCTGATAGTAGTCAAGTTAGTGGTAATCATGAAAAACTTCGTAAACATCATAGTTTCAAATTGAGTTTTAAACGGAAAGATGGTCGGATTAGGGAACAACGAGATAGTTTAGGTGGTGCATTACCAGCTAAATTCATTCGAGCCACATCAGTTAAACCGCATACATTAAATCCAAAATGGAATGAGAAATTCAGATTGTAAGTGAATTTTATTTATTTCTCTATTATTAAAATGATATTCGCATTAGAGTGAACGTGTACAAACATTGTAATTCATTGCAAATGCCCGTGTTTACTTTAGTGGGACATGACTACTAACTTAGTAAATTTTAATTATAATGTAATGGAGTGATGTAATTAGATCCATCTTTATTAGGCTAAATTGAATCGGATTTAACTGCATGGTAAATTTAAAAATAATTACAATTATGTTGAGTAGAATTTGTATTGATTTTCTTTCGTGCTGTGGTTTATATTATGTCAATCGTCGTGCTACAATTTCACTCTATAAATCATATGATTTATTATCAAAAAACACCCAAAACTGTAATAATACTCCTAAAAGTTATATGATTGATTTTTCCGCAAAATTATATGAGAAACTACAGGTTAATACATCAAAGCCAACCAACATAATTAATCAATATTACAAATATAGATGGCACAATATAAGGAGACTTTCTTATTAAAGAAATGGAATATTTGGTCTTTTTATGGTATCATAAAAATATTAAATTTGGTGTGTTTTTCAACAATTCAATTTATTCATTCTTTGAGCTAGATGATATATAAAAGAAGAAATGACACCAACAAAAAATAAACAAAAAAATGTCGTTTAGATGGAGGTTCAAAGAAGCTTCCAAATTTTTGATGTGGTTGTATAATTCCTATCGATGAAAAAAAGACGAAGTATTGAAAGCTTTAGGTTCACCTACTTTTGACTTTTTATAGAAACGTTCTTTATGGTGATTATAGAGTTATTTTCACATCACCTACAGGCTTTTTTCTGTTATTTTCAACAATTTATCGATAAATATAGACTTAAAAGGTGTTTATTTATAGATTGTAATAATAATCCCCATCTAATTTGGCACTACCTACAATAATTAGAGTAAATTTGTTCTGCCTTCCTTTTTAATGAATCTATTTACGTATCATATATCTTACATCTTTAAATGTATGTTGTTTCTTCTCTAATTACTATTTTCTTAGGAATACGAGATAACTTTTTATGGATGATTGAATTTTGATCCGTTGCTCATTTGTAGAGTGTAAAAAGAACCAATTATCGAATGAAAATAATTTTACAACTGATCTGAAAACCGGAAAAACTAATTAAATTACCACCTCCGCGGTTGTTGTTTCAGAACGACAATCGCAGTTTTGTTTCCATTTTGTTATACTCACACGTTCTTGGAGCTTTTTTATTTTCTGGTAGTGTCTTTGAGGCAAAAGATAACTTTTGCCTTGTAATGAGAGAATAAGACTCTTCTAACAAGAGAATCAAAAGATCTACGTTGTTTTAAAACAATTTATGTTAGCAAAATGGAAATACAGGAGTATCAGGTACTTTTGGGCGACACAAGATCTTATCCAAGTTTACCTGTTTTAGTTTTGTCCCTCAAACTATGACATTCGTTTACCAACTGGTGGATTAAGGTGTTATTAGAAATTGTCAGAGACGTTTGAAAGATCGTTCATAGTTGCCAATGCAGAAACATGAATTATGGAGGAACATTAAGCACAAATAGGTCTTTTATTGTAGGATAGCTTGGACAAATTTATGAACTAACAATGAATCATGAACACGTTATGACGTGATGAATCGTTCAAAGTCTCTCATAACCTTTCTACAAACAAAAAAAAAAACGAGAAAAAAGCTAATTATCCCTTATCTAGATGTACATATGTGTAAATATAGATAAGTAAAAATGAAATGGAGTTATTTAGTAGCTGAACAGTAGTATCTAAAGCTTTTATTTATAAATACTTCGTTCATTGTTGTTTCAAAATTGTTTTTTGATTTAGAAAAACGCTTTCTTGTACTTCATACTGTTTGTAAGATATTTTCTAATACAGCATCGTTACCGATAATTCAATTAAAACTCATTAAAGAGTTGTTGACATTAGAATCTTGAAATAGTTATTGTTTGTCTTTCGAACTGGAAATCAAGAACATGCTTAACTTGTTGAACTATCTTACTATTTAATAATTAAAGAGCGGATATTAATATAATGTTCAATATAATTAGTACTGAACTTTATTGATTTTTGTGTTTTTGCACGTTATAAAAATATTTCCATCAGAGAGAGTGAATATCTTCGATAATAAAAGTGATGAATCACCAAGTTATACAAGGAGCATTTTTTATAAATTATAAATTATATATCTACACTGATAATGGCTTGTTTTATTGACTGACAAAATGTACGGCAATCACTTCTCTTCTCTCACACATTGAATGTTGAGCACTAATGACGCCTTTTTGATCTCTGAATGACATTATCCAAGCTACATAATGCCTTTATCACCTTAGAAATATATTGGTGGATAAAATGTAGTTTTGATTCGATTAGAGTATTTGATTCAAAAAATAAAATCAATGTAGGAATATTTGTTTTTAGTTACAAACTCAGTTACCGATTACCAATCTTGACGGGTGACTGAAATGTTGAATGTGATTAACACCAAAGGATGAAAAGGATGCTTGTCAACTCCTACGTGTAATGTTTTCTCAATTCTGCCTACAACCTGTGATTACATTTGTTTATTTTTCCGCCAGTGTTTTTTGTTTTATATTTCATGACTGATTTTAATGCAGAGATTTAAAAGAGGCAATTTAAACAACCGCTAAATATTATCATGAGCACCATTTTGGTTATTATACCGAAGAGTACATCAAAACATGATTATCTACCTTTTGATGGTGTTATATTCGGACGATTTCAGTTATGCTGTATCAGCCGAATTATCATTACATGCGATATCGTTATAATCAAATTCGATTCTAAATAATGGTGAGGGTAGTTTCGATTATCGTTAGCAAAATGTTGTTTTAAAATGATTATCAAAATGCCTGTTCCGATTCAATGTAATTTTTCACCATGAATCATTTAAGACAACACCTCTTGAGAGGCGGAAATGTATAAAGCGCTTATATTAAAGAAAGCCTCAAGAGGCGAGCCAACAAGCGACAACTTTGATGTATAATAGAGGGGGTTTAACAGAATGTATTAACAAACATGTATGTAGCAAGGAAAAGCACAAAACTAGAAGTAGAATTAAAATTTAGAACAAACAAATTATGAACAACAGTTGAAGATAAATGACACAGCAATAAAGAAAAGCACCGTCCAGATAACAACAATTGAGATAAAAAGCAATAATTGATCCATAAGATTACAATAGGAGAATTACAGGACCTAGAGGATATATTATTATAGTAAAAACCAGACGGAATAAATGTAGAATTGTTCGAATAAAAGTAGTTATAGAGGATCAACCACTCGAACAACTTTTGTACTTTAGTTGCTTAAGTCGTGATATAAATTTCGATAAAGATTATAATATAGAAAACAAAATAAAAAAGTTTCAGTTGATATATGAGACGTTTAATACAACTTTGAAAACAAAACAAAAATTCAAATAATAAAAATCAACTTTTGCTACCACAACATTCGCATTTTGTGGTCCATGGTTGACAACTGACTAATTGAATTCGCTCAAGATGAACAATTACTGGCTTTAGCATTTTAGCCTGGCTTATCACGTTGGTCTAATGTGCCCAAGATCACTCTATTAAAAAAAAAAATAACACTAATATCTAGCATCTTGCGTGTCACATTCAGAAATCATTTTGCGAATACGAATTCAGAAAACTACAATTTCTGGACTAATTATGCAAATAACTATTTTTGTAAATTCACGTTCAGCACCCCATAGACACGTCGATTTAATAACAATTGATCAATCTGTTGATGAGTTACAGTTGTCCATAGACACATTAATTAATCTTTCAACCGGTGCTGTTGACACAAAAATCGTGCACTATCAAACTTCAGTATTAAATGGATATTCAAATATTTCTCTTATAACTATACAACTACATTACACATTTGGTATTTCTCCTCTATAATACAGTCCGAAAAATCGAACCCCTCCAGCCGGGATTTGAACCCAGAGTTCTCAGTGTCTAGCCGAGCGCGTCGACCACAGCCTGAAAATTGACCCGCTAGTGGTGTAGTTGGTCAATAGGCTCGGCTAGACACTGAGAGCCCCGGGCTCAAATCCCGTTGGTGTACGATAGAGGAGAATTTCAATATCTATAACTATACAACTGCTAAAGCTAAACAAAACAAAATTAATACAGATGAAAAGGAGCTATAGAAAAAAAATCAAAAGAGTGAAGTCTAGATAAAAGAAAGTATACAACAGAAGTTTGTTGAGTTAACTGTAAGATTATTTGCGAGTTATTTTCAGTTTAGTCTTATGTAAAATTGTACCAGAAACATACTGGACAATGATTGAAGTACTAAAGCTATACAGGATACAGTGTATGGCATACATTCATCATTTAGCTCATCGACGGTTGACGATCAACACTCCCACATCGTCAGTCTGTCGATCGATAAATTCGTCGCCAACAACATACACATGTCAACTTGTCTATCGATTAACGATTTGTTAATAAATCAATGTGTGTATGGTGCATTTAACCTCCTTCTTTTCAGATAACAAAATCTTTCAACGGAAACCTATTGGTTACCTGTGTGGGAGTAAGGTTTTCGAACAATATCTTGCATCTAGTTTAGTAATATCATGTTTTTAACAACTACCTGTTGATTACCAAGATAATTTATTTAAACCCTTATTATTCTATAATGGTTTACCATACTGTCTAATTACATGTTGACGTATATCTGATATTATTAGATTTTAATTATAATGGGAAATGGATTTGTGAGACCTTTGTTAAATAGAATTCATTCCTACATAAAATAGAGATTAATAGAAAAAGATAAGAGAAAAACATATCTATTAGGAAACAATTAATAGAAATGAAAAAGAAAATTGATGGTTTTCTGGTTTGTTTTCCAACTTTATTTTATTGAAATCCGAGAAATACGGGTGGGAGATAGGTTTGTTTAGACGATAAAGGTTGACATCTAAAAATTGATCTAAATTATTTAATATTTTCATAAATGGTTGACCAAAGTTCAGTTAAAATTTATATTTAAATGGGTTGAGACCAGAGCTGGAAATTTGAAATTGATGAAAATATTAGAGCAATTAACAAAATACTGCAAAATCATAGGTAGGACGACAAAAAGCTCTCTAACTTAGGACCACACCAACTTTGAATCGGGCACTGATTCAGATATTCATTAACAATTTATGTGTTAGCGTCCCACATTAACTAAGGATTTATTTAACAATTCAGTAACAAAACAACGTATCTTTTTGTTTTATTTGTTTTTTATGGTTGAATTTCCCATTTCGCAAAATTTTGTTACAAAGATTTTGAATACAAATACTTCAATACTTGGTTATAAACCAAAACTACGTAGATGTCAAGTGAAACGTGAATATTGCTCTTCAATGATATAATCAGAACTAAGTAAAGTAATCGTTGTTTAAAATATCGTCCTCATGTGGGAAATATTATCAATTTATAACTTTCTCGTATTATTCCTACTGAAGGGAATAGCTTTAACTTGAATTGTTTGAAATTTTCCAGTGATATCGATGATATCAACAGCGATTCATTACATTTGGATATCTGGGACCACGATGATGAAAGTTCAGTTTTGGAAGCTGTCAGTAAATTAAATGAAGTACGCGGTGTACGTGGTTTGGGACGTTTCTTCAAACAAGTCTGTCAATCAGCTAGACAAAGCTCTCAAGATGATTTCTTAGGTTGTGTAACAATACCCTTACAAGATATCCCATCGACTGGCTTAGAGGGTTGGTTTAAACTGGAAGCACGTTCACAACGCAGTTCCGTCCAAGGTAGGATACGTTTAAAAATGTGGCTATCAACAAGAGAGAATCGTGGTGGATCGGATGATGATAATTGGGCGGAATTAATACAACATGAAAATCTATATGCGACATTTATCGATTATGAATTGAAAAATTGGACAAGAGAAACATGGACATGGAGTGGTGATTTACCAGGACCGGCATTGACAATTCTACATCAACATGCTGTTCAAGGCGATTTGACCGAATTACAGACAGCTGTGGCACGATTTGTAGCAGCTTGTCGGATTTATTTAAAACATCCTCTAGATCCACGTTGGATGTTACAGTTGTTGACTGATATAGAAAGTGCATGGATGAATTTCAATTTGACCAGAGAAGAGGAGATGTGGTTAGCTGAAAAATTCACAGCAATGCAAGGTATCTTTTCAAACAGATTCCGGTAATTGTTGAAAATTTCTAAATAATTTTGAATTGGCTTTAGAACGATGGCTACAACAATTACGACACCATCGCCAACTGTTTCCAGCTCTTCATCCCCCATCTCTTGCTCGACTCGAATATGTTTTACGTTGCCTTGCTTATTTGTCAAATATGGTAGATTTGAATATTTTAAACAGAATATTGTACATTTATTGTGAAAATTTCGTTTTTAGAAAGCTTTTTGGAAATGTTGTCCATTCAATAAAGAAATACGTGGTGAAATTGTCGCTACTCTACGTAAAGGTACACCAGAATGGTTTGCCAATCTAAAATCAAGCATCATGGATGCTGATGAGTATGATCATCGGTTCGTTGATTTTTGTTCGGAAGTTTACGTTCATCTCCAACACGGGTTATCTCATTACCATCCGCTATTTGAAGGGTACATTGCTACGATTTCTATTACTCTAGTCCCTCGATTTACGCGGTCAAAAAGATGGTATAAATTAAAGCTCCCGCGTGAATCGAGGGTCAATTATATTCTTTTAGTTCTAATAGGGCTTATTTTTGAAATTTTAGAACGAACGGCATCCCGTATTTTAGCGTAGTTTTCAAACAACTCGATAAATTGTTATCAGATGAAGTGATATCGTTCTTGAATCAAAATGAACACCCCGATGCCGCCTATAGTCGATTAATATTTTCGGTATATCTTGAAGTGAAAGATTTAGCTTCGTTCAATCAAAATTTACCATCAGGTGGTGATCATAAATTACTTCTGGTACGTTGTCATGAATGGTTTGAGCCATCAGTTAGTTGTTGGTTAACTGTATGTAAAGCTAAAGCACTTCAAAGGGTAAACACTTAGATTCAATCGAGTTTTTTTTGTTAAGACTAATAATCAAAAGAAAATTCCAGGTGAGGGCAGCGATTGATCTTCAGAAGCCTTGTGAAGGTGAAAAATTGGTTAAACACAATTCATCGGCAGTAGACGTTGTTGCTATGTTTTGTCAATTAAGAGACTTTTGGCGATTACTTCAATGGCCTAAAATACATTCAGTTCCATTATTATCACAATTATTAGATTGTATCTGTTCAGCTGCCTTATTATATGCGGACATTACTTATCAAGGATTAATGGAAACTGGTTATTTTGATCGATTAGGACCATTTCGAGTTTGTAATGAAATGTGTACCGCTGCCAATAATTTAGAATATGTTTATAAATTTGTATCATTATTAGAGAATTATTTTGATTTTGTTACATTAGAAACGATAGCATCAGAAGTTCAATGTGCAACATTAACAAATCAATTAGATAGTACGTTAAGTCAGTTTCAAGTTAGAATAATGGATATAATAAGACGTGTTGGACCACAAATGCAGGAAGCTTTAAGGAAAGCTATGTTTCATGTAGCTTGGTCACCAGATACTTTACCAACGAGTCAAGCTGTCGAACCATTAATTGAATATTTGCATACACATCTACATGCTCTTAATTTAGCATTATTGCCACAAAATTTCGAAAAAGTCCTATATGAAGTAATAAAAATTTGTATTTTAACCCTATTATGTAGCATTATTAACTAGAAAATTTATTAGATTTGGGAATATACGTTGAATGAATTGAATCATCAAGTGGATGGTGGTGCAAGTAGTGAAGAAATGCCTGCAATGTTCCACGAACGTCTACATGCAGCACTCGAATTAATGGTAGACTTTTTCCATTCAGATGGTAATGGTTTAAGTATGGAAATACTGCATTCCCTATTATATTGTCAAATCGAACAAAGACTACAATATCATCGGACTGATACGGAAACGTTAATTGAAATCTTTTACAATCAACGGCTTCAAGAACAATTAAACACTACATCATCTCCATATGGAAGTTTAGCCGTACGAGCCTATTTTAATCACGATTCACTTTGTGTTGAAGTATAATAAAATCCTAGTGCATCTAATTGTTTGTATATCGAATAATTTAATGAAACTTTCAGGTGTTGCATGCCCGAGATATAATTCCATTAGACCCAAATGGTTTCAGTGATCCTTTTGTTATAATTGAATTATTACCACATAGAGTATTTCCGCATTGCAACGAACAACAAACAAATGTACACAAGAAAACTTTACATCCGATTTTCGATGAATGTTTCGAATTTAGTGTATCGTTAGAACAATGTCGATCATCTGGTGCAATGATTGCTTTCACTGTTATGGATCATGATGTTTTAACAGCTAATGATTTTGCTGGTGAAGCATTTTTAGCATTAGGCAGTATACCGGGTGTGGCTGATACAACAGGTGTTGATAATTTTCATGGACTTAAGCCTGTTGAATTGATTCTTATGCAACAACATCAAAAAAGTATGGAATTTATTAAGGAATTGTTTGATGAATTATTTGATTGTTTTATTTCTAGATCATCCGATTTTACAAATTTTGGAATCTCGTATAGCTGATCGATTGGCTACTGAATTTGTTAGGAAACAAAAATTGAGATTTGCCACAAAATAAAGTAATGATTGAATTGGTTTTTTTATAAACAATCTCTTCCTCTTACAAGTGAATATAGATATTTGTTTAATAAAATAACAAATATTCGATGATTCTATTTTTTCTACAAAAACACATTACAGTTAAGACAAACTAACTGAAATTTCTAATATAAAAACTAATTTTACAAATTTCAAATCGAACCAAGCATTCATGTAAATATTCATAAAAAATTAAAGGATTATTCAGAAATATTTTTCTATATTATCACCTGATATCAGTTGAAATTCAATGGAATTATTGTTAGTTAGTCTTAACACAACTGGATGTAAAAATTTCAAAACCTTAGAAAGACTTTTCTATTGACTTTTCTATGATTGGTTGTTAATCGTATCGTAAATAGGATGCACTGTTACTGTCTCTTCCTACGTTAGTTAATTAGAATTTGTGTAAGAGACAATAACAGATAAACTATTTGTAATGACGAGTACCACCATACATGTCTATAAATAGTTGTAGATTTGTTACGATGCAAATTAGCAGATTAAAAATGCCAGGATATCTTAATAAATATACAATGTCCTTCTAGAGGGTTTATTTTGGTTTGTTAACTAAGTCCCACCTGGCACTATCAGTAAATCAGACAATCTACAATTGGAACGTACTCAATTATTAATTTCATATCAGATTATATATTAGAAAAAAAACAACTGGCATTTAGATGATAATTTTAATGTTTATAAACAATAAATCTTCGATTGTCATCAAATTTATATACGCAAAACCACACAAACTGATTCTATTGTATTTCTATCGCAACAATATTGACTATGTTACTTTAATTTTGGTATTTTGTTTTAAAATATCAGATAATTATAAGGAGAAGCTTAAAAAATGTTTTATATATTCACGTGTTATTTTACATATAAGAGTTTATTGAATAATTGTATTTATAAAAGGTTGACTTTATACTGTATACACACTTATACATATCTTTGCACAAATCAATTCTTTCTCTCTCTCTCTTGCAAGGCAATCGTTTGCTTTGTTTCTTTTAAGCTTTTAATTGTGTGATACATATATACATATATATTTAGAGTATATAAAAGAAGAGCTTGAGCTGCTTTTATGAAGAGAAACCTGCAGTTTGTTCCGCTAAAATATCCTGTTTTCGTCTATCTTTCTTAAAACCCACCATCCTATTAACGAGCTTAATGTACTGTATGTCAATTCAAATCAAATAAATCAACAAACATATTGTATTCTATATTTAATTAATGTGATATATCTTGTCTTTGTCTACCAACAATAAAAATCTTGAAAAACAACAGTATTTTTTTATTTTCAATCAATCATAACAAACACGCAACAAATAAGAGATTTATTGCACTTTCATGTATTAGAATATTCACGAAATTCCTAAGAAACATTCTGATTAAAATCTGAAAAAGCTGCATCACCCACTCTTATCGAGAAACAATGGGCAGCCACCCATCATGACTCATCCCTAGTATCGACCTTCGTCTAATACAGTTGATTAGAAATGTACCACAGTACTTTAAGAAAAATGTAACATTGCTGATGCTCCTTTCAGATGTAGCAAATGCTTATCATCTGTTACATCAATCGGTCTCAATTCAAATAAAACCGATTTAAGTTGAACCGGTCGAAATTTATATTAAAAGTCGTCGATATCATTCTTGTTTTGTTGGAGCACTGTTGCTTTCCTTACTCGCTACAATTAGTATAATAAGTCTTTGTTGTACCTGTATAAATATATTATTGTATTGACAATCTATTCATAATGAAGAAATCATGGGTAATACTTGAACTAGAGGAAGAGCTCTGAGTCATACAATATTACCCAAGCAGCAAGGTGACGTCATATTGACATCCAAGTTTGGTCATCATTTACGTCGCCACGACTTGAGCTAAGACGTTAGTGTAACGTCAAAATGACGAAAATATGTCACAGCCCATAGACGTCAAGTTCTAACGTCACAAACACGTCAGGTTTACACGTGAAAATGACGTTAAATAAAAGTTATTTTTTGGTCACTAACAATAAGTAAGCAGTTTGAATAAAATTACGGCTAATAGATTTACATAAATTTATTGTACCTATAGTTACAGATCTTACAGATGTAAACATTCCTTATTCTCATCACTTTGTTGCTTTGGTGCTTTCGGCCAACTTAATTTTTTCAGTGCTTTTCCATAATCATTTTTGATAACAAATAAATTATCAAATCACGAAGTCAAAATCCCATTTTTGACAATCAATAAGACTCCTAATGAAAAATAACCAATAGATCAATTTTATATTAATAATACCACATTCAAAAAAGCATCTAATAATTTTGTATAACTCCCAATCATCCTTCATCTCTTGATGGTCTATTAAAGCTTATCTAAAATGAGCTGGATTTTTAAAGGCAGCCCAATAGACTCCTTTTTTCTTTGGAGTCGACCACTTCTTACTTACCATTCTCATTTTCGTTAAATTCCGCTCCTACAAACGCCATGGATATGGTTCAATTCAAATACATCTAAAATTAACAATAATATTGCTATAATACCTTTAAGGTGGATT
>JAZBGY010000188.1:0-92489 GCA_037414755.1 Lydus trimaculatus | reverse complement strand
GAACGTTATCTACGATCAGCATTAAAACTATACGATTGTGAATTTTCGCCAGAAAAATTGTCAAATAAATTCAAAGCATTCCGATTACGTATGAAACAATCTTTCGTGTTATTTGTACTACCGAATACATTGACGAAGAAAAATTTGAACCATTGGAAATCGTACGTTTGTAACAGTGCTTCTGAAGCCCTATCTCATTTGGCAACACTGTTCATGGTAAGCATCTTTCATTTTCACAGCTATAAAGTAATAAACTGGCTTATGTTGGGCGTGAGCATACAAAGTGATCGACACTTTACTGATTTCCACTTCTTATTTATGATTTGTTAAGTAATTAACCATAGTATAGGTACCCGACTCTCTTCCTATGGGTATGATCCATAAAGAAACTAGTAATCAGATTTACACTTAAAATGCCGAAAAAGCACCGGAAATTACATGTGAAGATGTAATTTCTGGTTAACCCCCTGTAGTTGATCATTAGTGTGCCGCTTGTGAACCAACATACCACTTCTAAATCATTTTGATCTAAAATCTATTTTTCTTGTTTAGAAAAAGAACCAATGGCAGTACGCTGAATTCGCCGCTACATGGAGCCTATTGAAGGCTCTAAAAACAAATAATGACTTTGAGACAATTTGTACGGCTTATTCAAAAATGCTAACGATTGCGGTACATTATAAGCGTACCAAACTATTTGAAGCAATTGAAGTTTACGCATTACGTTTATGTAAAATTCAAACCGGCAACATGACAGAAAAAGAACTAAAAGCTGCAACTAATCTCTATAAAGGAATATTTTGTGCTGCATTATCACACGGAGATATAGAGAAAGCATGCAAATTTTGGCAATATAGCATTACGTGCTAATGTACAGTTGGTTATCAACTAACAATAAGCATGTAGTTGTAGCACTAGAAACTGAAATTTTTGTTGAGGTATACTTGTTTGCCATCGATGGAACTAATGATGACCAATCAATATATTTATGGTATTTGGTCCAATCTATGACGATCCATTTACAAATCGATCATGTTATCACACCTTATGATGAATGTCAGAAATTTATTTAAGAAATTTTATAAATATCAAATGTGGTAGCTGTGATAAAGCAACAATTTGGTATTCCGCAATGCAAGAACGTTGACAATTCGATGTTGATAATTGTGTTATTGTTAATCAATCGATTACAACTTTGCATGGTTTATAAAAACAATGATGGAAGTGATAAACACTGTTGCCTCAAAATTCAAACAATCTAGTTCGGCAAATATAGAAAAATTGTGCTGCTTTTCGGTGTTTGTGGAATACTTCTTTCATCACCGATTTTCCTTCACCGCCACTGTCCAAATAATAAATAACTTATTTATTTCATTTTTTACATCTGTAATTTTTGTTTATTTGCAATAAACTATTGTATTTTTTTAAAATTTTATTGTGTTTCATTGCCTATAATTAATTCCCAATTAATTTTTCCGAATATAAATTTGATCATTTCAAATATTTGTATCTTCTGCGTTTGTAATATAATCGTGGAAGGTTGTCATTTCACTTGTTGTTGTTACCCCAACGGTTTCTGATTTATCAGTAAATGTTGAACATTCATGGCAGACGGGGACCTCATACTTTCACCCATGTATATCATTTTCGGGGCTCTATAACTCGGAAGCCCGGGTGCGGTGCACCCATTGCACCAGCCATTTGTACGGTACTGACTATTCTGTTTATTATTTGCTGTTTGTCAAACTTTACCATTGAGAATTCAAACTAATGATAAAACATAGATCATCTTGTATAACTGGAGGGCTCATTTTCTATATATTCACATTATGACAAATTAATTAGCTCAAATCCAACTGGAACTATTCATGTGTCAATATTTGTTTTCTGATAACTATTGATAACACCACTACCACCACCACTAACAACACAAATAGTTAATACATTAATCAATGCCATGTTGACTTCACCCTGAACTGTGTTGTATACATTTCGAAACAGTATTAGAGTTTAGATTTATAACCATAAATGTAGACACAATCATCTGTGGTGAATAAAATCGAATTGTTGTGTATAAACATTTAACCTGCAGAGATTTTTATATCCACCACCAATACTGTAATAAAAAACGGTAAAATATTTTATTTGTAACGTTATAAAGTTTATGGTAACAACGCAATATTGGTAGGTTTTATGGCATTTTAGAATAAATGATGGATATGCTCATTTACACTAAACAATATTGATAACAACAGCTTTATTTGCCAGCAGGGTTATCCACTTTTTTTTCTTCATACAGTATAAAGTTTCATTTTGTTTTATGACAGTCAAGTTCGGTAATAATCTTCAAGGATTCTTTGAATGGCGCAATTCAATAAATCAAAATCCACCATTTCGTATGTTTACAATTCGAAAATAACGTGTATACGTTCATCAAACTTTGCTATAAAACTTTTAAAAGATTGCCAATTTAATGTTTAATGTTATTGTTTTGAAAGCTTTTGAAAAGAATGGACATAATGCCAGTATTTCTTTGTTTTCATCATTATTTAATTAATAATGCTTTGTTTGCTGTTGAAGATAGGATAGTTGACAAAAGAATAACAGTACACACTACAGACTAACTTTGAAAAATCTGTGTATTTATTGCATTTGAACCATAAATACTTCTGTTGTCTTGGACAGAATCAGAAAATTGTTAGTTTTGCCCCTTAATAAATAATTAAAGAAATGATTGCTACATATTAAGGTTAATTGACGTAATTTCACCTAGTGAACGTTAGACTTGTGTGTAATTTGTGAAAATTACTTGTACAACGGTGGGCATAGATAGTTATATTTTTCAACTAGAAGAAAATTTATGGTTCGTGTCAACAAGATTTATGTTATCCGACATGATAAAAAGGCTGTTTTTTTTGCGGTAATCTCTTTTAAAATAACATTTTTTTCTCCTCCAGTTACACACGATTAATTCAACATAAACTCAATTAATCGTTTCTGAAATTTTTGTTCAATTTTACACGCTACTTGTTTATCTACATGATTAATGAATATCGTTTTATATGGTCGAATGTCTAAACGTTTTCATAGAATAAGGTGTCGTTTTTCTTGAAAATTATGATAATAAGACTCACTTATTATTAGTATTTGAGCTTTTAATATCCACAAATTGCATTGATGATTAATTGAAATTAACGTATTTGTTCCCATTTACTTCAATGTCGTGTTAAAGTTTACAGATTACAGTTTTCACATGATTAATATTGACGATACGTTTTAGTGTTGGTGTTGGAGGTAATCATTTGTGAAATTGGAACTGTGATGATAAGGGAATTCTGAAATCTATCGAAAAGAAAATTGTCGATATTAGTGAATCTCAAGTCATCTTTATAGTCTTAGAAACGGAGGAAACATTAGAAAGTTTACAACTGGCATATCAAATTTAAACATTAAACTGAAATGAAATCCTGAAATGTCATTCCCAATAAAAATTTGTATTTCCATCTTGTCCTTAACTTTCCACACGTTTTCTAAACGACTGCCTGTTAATTGCGTTCAATAAAAACACCTATCTCTGTGATAAAGAAATCGTATGTTAGCAATATCAATATTGATATGAAGACTTAACAGCTTTCCCTACTCTAGTAGAAGTCATACAGTTAGTCTCGGTCGTTGGATATGATGAAATGGTTTTTAATGTGGAATGATGGTTCTTTCATGAGAAAGGAATTTCATTCAAATAGGATTTTATCTCCATCTTTCACGCTTGTTCCAGAAGCATTGCAATAGAAATGTGTGCTAGAGCATATTTACAAAGAAACTTCAAAGATACACAAATATACATTTTAGCAGCCAGGCAGGTGGTGCTGAAAGCTCGAAAACCATCTGGAAATGTCGTCAATCTCGGAAACAACTGGCTAACAGCAATAAACTTACCGCTGCATGGGTGCCAGGAGATCAAGCATCCGCCGGAAACGAAATAGACGATCAGCCTGAAAGAACAGGTGCTAAGGCTCTATCCATGAACTCACAGATTTTGTGTGGGCTAGTCAAGACCTACAGAAAGCTGAGAATTAGTGGGTGGGAATGGAGCGCAAAAGTGCCCCACTGAAGGAACAGTCCAGGCATGCGACGGAGAACTTGTCAACTGTGATTCAGAGATTTGACGGGCAACTGGTCGTGTCGACATGTTTACTTTTGACGCTCTACTACTTCTCTGTACGGTGTTCCTCTACCACTCATTCCCCTATAGTTCGTTTACGTTTTATTGCATCAATATCAAATTTTCTATTCGCTTTAAATGATACTACAGGCGATAATTTGTAAAATTGTGGGTAATTCTACAAAGATTCTATCAGCCATTTCTTATCAACCCAGACGAAGGCTATAAGACTATTCCGGTTCTTGTAGTTTCTTTTTATGTTTCTAAATGAAATGTCTCAACCTGTATAGTCGTCTTATATTAATGCTCAACTTTATTACACCGGGCACAATCTACATGAGCCTCATACGATACTTTATCGTCCACTAATCATGTTGATTACGCTTCATCTGCTAATAGTTGTAGCGATTAATATTGGAACATAAAATTAACATGCTTCAACTGGAGTCTCTAATGAGCAATTTAGCGTTAAAATGCATTACCTGCACCTGCACTTTATTAACTGTTGTCACTGTTTGATACTGATCGGGAACATTAATCTGTCTGTAATGAGATGTACAGCTTCCATTTGTGTTTTATTTTGTTTCTCTTATTTCGGGTCGCTTGAAGTTAAATTTTAATCAATATTACGTTTTAAAAGTGAAGAAATATACGTTGACGCGAAATGATGTTTATTTAGAAGATCTGATGTTTCATTGAATACAACACCAATAAGAAAATCTGTTGAAACGTGAGAAATGCTAAAGGTAAAAATGAATCCAGGTAAATACGACTCCCTTTCAAGTTCGTTGATATTGTAATATGCTTTCTCTATACACCTGAAAGGTGAAGAACAAAACTGCAATTGCATTCACAATATATTCGATCCATAAATCACAAAACTGTTCATTTAAAGTTTTCTCGAAAGCATTTCTATTGATATATTTCACAGTAGTTCTATTGAAATAAGTTAAAGTTTTCAACCGAAATCGATTGCAATATGTTCGTATTTTAATTTCTAAAAAGCAAAATAACCGATAAAGTGCGATTATTTCAAAGTTTTAACCGAACACAGGAGCAAAAAGTCTTGAGATACTATAACTTTCTTGTTTATTTTCTTTTCGAATTAAAACTTTTCACTTAAATTTATAAAAACACCACAACGATACGTAGATTTTAAAGCAATTTGAAGGCGTTTTCGTAACAAATCAAGCATAAAATAAGAATCGGCCAAAAGAACACGATCGCTATAAATTTTTAAAAAGTGTTTAAAAATTGATTTTATACTGGTTGAAGAGAAGATGGTAGAATTTAAAGGCAGTAAAATTTCAAATAAATATTTCACACGATTGCGGTCTTTGTAAATCTCTTATTTGTGCTGAAAATTCGAGATCCGTTGAAATCTTACAGCCACCGAATGAAAAACTATACAGCAATATAAAGAAATTGTTCTCTATGGTATAATATAAACTCAAAGTTTCCGTTACAAGGATGTTTATCGTCTCTACTTTTGTTTGCTATTTTTATAAATTCAATATTTTACTCTTCCGCTGAATTGATGTCGACTTATTGGAAAGCATTTTTAAATCGTATACCGGCCAGAATATCTCTAACTATATCAAAAGAATAATTAAAACCCATTGGGGACCGTTAGTATCCCTAAAACTAATAATTGAATTAATGTAAGCCTTTGTTAATAAATTAAATTCTAAGAATCTTCTGAATAAATGCTAAATAGTAAATTTACAAGTCACCCGGCGCCTCCACCAATATTACACTTCAGAGAATACGCGTTGACATACAATCGATTGAAAAGGTTTTTCCCATTCTACCATCACAATAGAACTACAAAAATACCCAATGTTGTAATATTCACAAAAGGATCGTCTGAAGAGAATAAACTGTTTTATTGGCACAGTCCAGTTTTGTTGGATAATCGTCAAAAAAGGATGCACATTCTCTTGTGTGTACATAGCAACAAGAAAGATAACAATCGAAACTTTGTGAGCATGAAATGGAAAATACAATCTAGATTTAGTAAACTTAGCATATTCAATTTGAATGTAATTTGATTGCAATAATAGACAATTTCGCTTCAATCTCACAAATGGATTATCTGCAATAAACTACACCACACAAGAATAAATTCAATAACATTATGTTATTGTTTCGTATGTTTACTGACTGGTAAAACATTTGTATTATAGTTGGTACAGTCTTATTAGAATAAATTGTTCGAATTAGCTTAAAAAAACTTTTCAACTCAATATTGATTCAGTCAATAACGCTTATCTACAGTTATAGAACTTTCTACATGAATTACAGTAGCTGTTCAGTTTGTCTTACAAAATTGTGACTGAAATATGTAGAATGGAGGAAAGTTTTTTCCTGCCTTCGACGTTTATTTTGGTGAACATATTGAAATTTGACTCAGAAAAACACAAGTAGTGATTGTAATCAGACGAGAACTCGAGTAACTATAATTACTATTACTACTGATAAGATTATTCTTATCGTGCAGACTAGACTGCTGGTTCTTATTTAGAAAGCGCCACTTGTTGTTTTTAAAGTCAAGTCAACCATTTCTACATCAATTTAGGCACATAAGGAAGAAACACAAAATCGCCAGTCTTAGTTGAAGTGAGATCGAGAAAAAATAGGTGGTTAGAACATGAGAAATTTCCACTATTAACCACAACCACTCATATCTGTACACAGATTAAGGAAAATATTCTATATGTCGATGAAAGGTTCCAGCAAATCTCTGTTGTTTCTACTAAACCAAGCTACTCTTTAAAAGCCAACGTAACTCTTCCACTTGCACCCAATGAGCTGTAAATTTTACAGGATAGCTCTGAAATATCGCTTATAGTTTGCGTTCAACATGTTGCTGAAATTCTCACAACTGATTGTTAGTTTTGACACGTATCCCTCTTATTTGTCTCTCAGATTGTCTATAAATTCTCTGAATTTCCTGGATGAAAATCTAATTGATTCATCCCCATAGTTTTATTGGGCAGAAACATAAATGAATTTTGCGTAGTTCCACTTGACTCAGCATCAGCTTTAAAAGAGTTAATATCGACGTCAAATCATTAGAATAATGCAATTTAATTTCGGTTAGCTTTGGACCTGACACATTATAACTAATTAGATTTCAGGTATGTTCATTTAAGGGTGTTTGTTTTAGTATAATGGCAATTTTCCATATAACATGACAATGAAAAAGCCTAGAATATATTCGAGTCACATAATCAACGGTTATTGCATACAAATATTGATTTTGGCAATACTACCATTTTCCAAATTATAACATAAAGAAGAGTCAATGGACTTGTGTTGGAACAATTCCAGACATTGCACTGAAAATGAATTACATTTTTCAATTTGACCAATATTTGCTGAAACTAAACGTTCTTAGAGTTTGAAGAAGCAAGTACGAAATAGTCGAAGAGAACAATAAGAGAATTTGCAAAATGGATTGAATTGATTCGACAAATTGCCACTGTGATAAACAGTAGTTTCCTTTATCAAATGTGACCAAAGGAATTGCGACTGACAGTCTTTCAATGCATACCTTTGAAGTTCCCATTTAGAAAGGAAACATGTAAAACACGTTAACTGTAAGGTGAAACTTATCCATGTGTTGCACATGCTTCACTACACTTATAAATAGTACCGGCTCTTCTTTGAAAAAAAACAAACAATAATTTTAAATTTAATCCCGTTTTTCTATTTGTTGATCTAAATTCAACATAAACAGTCCAGAGGCAAAATGAAACCAACAACCATAAAATCGTCTTCTGTTATTTCTCTTATTTTATCTTGTTGTAAAAATATTTGTATTCAATTGATAACAGGCAATTTTTACAAATATTGAACAATGGCAAGTTTCAGACATTTCAGAAGCTTTCTCATCGATCGTTCTTGATTTTATTATAACTTTACCTCAACTACTGAATCTTATTAGTTTTGTGTGAGAATATCACAAACAGACACTCTTCGATAGTAAGTTATGCAGGTCTACAGTCTGTCCGATATCTCATATCTGTATACAGGTTGAGACAGTTCATCTAGGAACATAGGAGAACCCACCAGAACCGGGATAGTCTTATAATCTTCGCTTGGGTTCAATAGGGATGGCTGGTATAATCTTTGTAAAATTACCCATCCTCAAGACTGTCCTATGTTTCTAGATGAAATGTCTCAACCTGTATGATGAAATGGAGTGTTGAGATTTAAAAAAGGCACTAATTAAATTACCGTATTTGTCATTTGATTTCATCTGTAGTTGGAAGCATCATTTCTATCTTTCCTCTTTCTAATTCCATCAATAATAAAGCTTTGTTGGGAAATTATTCAATCTAATGTCGAGATTTAATGTAAATTTCAAAATCGATTCTGTTTTGTTAAGAAAAATTATGAACATCCTGAAATTTTACTGATTAATATTGAGCTTAATTTAAAATTAATTAAAATCTCGTCAGATAAATGAAGAATTGTGGGTGGCATCAAGATAATTGGATTATGTGTAATAATTTTGATTTATAGCGCACATAATTAGGGTATTTTCAGTTTTCATTAGATGGGTTTTGATGCGATTATATCAACACAAATTGAGAAATGTCCATCAAATGAAAATTTATAAACAAGCTACCTCTAAAATTCAAGCTGTTCAAGGTGTCTGGTTTCGGTCAGACAAAAAATTCCTCTGGAAGCCTTAGACTCTGAAAGAGTTTTAGTCAGTAGTTTTTCGGCTTGAACCAGTTCTGTAACAGTATCCGCCTTATTTTCAAACTAAAACACTAACAAATGGATAGAATCAGAAATTCTCTCTCATTATTCTGTTGTAAATTGAAATAAATTGTACGTGGGACTGAATACAAAACTTGAACACTAGTGATAGAGAGAGAGACATAAAAATTGAAACAAATCACTATCCACCGTAATTACACATGTGTGTTTGACAAATTGTTACAATCCAGATAACCATGTTTAACATTCTAGTGGTGAAATTGTGACACTGATAAAGCCATTAAATATATTGCTTCAATGATTTTCACACTACAAGCCAAATCCAAAAATGTAACAATAAAATTTCAGACTTTCATTGTAAAAGATCGGATTGTAAGCTTTACATAAAGTTTTAAGAAAGTTTTGTATTTGTTACGTGCCACACATTAAAACTTTTTATAAAAGTTCGACGACAATTCTTTGGAATAATGACAAGAAACAGCTAATGCCTTATCGGCTTTATTTTTATTATTTTTTTAGAAAATAATAACTTCAAAACGTTTTGTGTTGGTTATTATAAAGTTCGTAGTGGTTGTTATAGATATAAACATCTAGCTTTTGTGTTGATTGTTTGCCCCCAAGCCATAACAATATTCCAATCATTCGTTTTATGTGAATTTTAATACGCAATATGCGGTATATTGTAATTATCCAGGTATTTAATTATTCAATTAAACTTTACTAAAGGATGGAAATTGTTTGTATTAAATGGAATAATTCAACTTACCGACTAATTAACGAGAAGAAAATGTTTATTAAAATTTTGGCATTTATACGATGAATTGATGAGGAAATTGGTTGGAAATTCAACATTCAATCGATTTAAATATTCAAATTAATGAAGAATTAAGCCAAAATTTTGTAACTATCCTACTAGATGAAATTTCAATCATACAGACATATTAGTGATATTCATATTTTCAGTTTTTAATTAAAATTTTAATATAAACGTTAAATTATTGTCCGTTATGTTAACATGACAGTTCAATTAGAGTGTTGAAGATTAAAATATCAAATAGAAAAGCTTGTAGTTAATATGCAAATAGTGTTCACATAAAGCTTCTAATGCTACAACTATTATAAAATTTGCTTTATTTTAATGCTGAGTATGCGATAATATTATAATACTTCTTTTGTTACCTCTACTAGCTTTGAAAGTTTCCGTTATCCAACTCTGTTTTGGTTTGAATTGTTTCTCAAAAATTCCTATTCTTAGGTGTTCTATGCAATGTTATTTAAGACATAAAATTCTAACATATTTTGATATTTTATTGGAATTGCATTACAGGTTGTAAAGTTAAAATTGCAGGTCTGGTGACAGTTCTGTTGTTCCATAAATTGTCTACGGGATTGTTGGTTCAACGTACACTACTAAAACTTTTATAGTTTAGTTGTGAAAATTTATTCACTCAGGATGTACAGCCATTTCCCATACAGGATGTGTGCTCTATCACCTACCATTAGAGACAGCTTTCACAAATTATTTATTATTGTAGTGCTTATGTAAAAAAATCTTTCAGAAATTTGTTAAGGACTCTCTCTGTGCGTGCGGATGTTGATGCGAATTTTAAATGGTGCGGAAATCAAGTGTATCTAACCGTTAAACAAAACAATTTGAAATAGGAAGCTATCAAAGAACATGATAAATGATAAGACTAACCAGACGAACCTTGCAGTTTGCTTCTCTTATCTATTATTGATTCTGACTTTGAGACATTAGAACATCTGCTTGGTCGTTGATATCTTCCCCAGTTTCTTTCTTTGTTGAAATGAAGACGGAATACAGCTCCATACTTCCATAGATCGTTTCCAAGTGGATGATCCATAAGCTCGTATTCACAGCATTAAAAACTCCTCGTTGTCTCAAGTTTGTCAGTCAAATTAAAGATTTTGTGTGACTGTTGGCAATACTGATCTGTGTGGCGTTTTCCCCACTCTGCTGGGACACTCTGTATTGACGTGGCAGTTGTTTGTAAAGAAGCTTCCGATTGGCGTTACCGCCAGATGCGAAATTCGTTCAGTTATTCGTTTTTCAATTCACGACAGAGAAAGAAGCGGGAGACCATCAATTTCCAACGCGAATGTTGAACAAACCGTACCTGAAGATTGTCGGATCACTTTGGATGATTTCTGCATTTTGGTTCTTGAGGTGTTCCGAAGCGTCATTCATAGGATTTTGACACAAACGTTACAATATCGGAAGGTGTGCGCACGATGGGTCCTGCAAATGCTTATAGAAGCTCATCAACAGCGAGTTGACTCTTCCCGTGAATTTCTGCGCCGCTATACAGACGAAAAGGACAGCTTTTTGTACTCGATTGTAACGAGGGACAGAATCTGGGTTTCAGTAACGATGAGAAGGTGAAAGATGAGATTCTACGATTCCTCAACAGCATGGCGATAAGCTGGTAGGACATGAGTATGCAAAAACTGCCACAGCGGTTACAAAAATGCATTGACCGAAATGGTGATTATGTAGAAAAATAGTTGAAGGTTCAATCTTTAAAATAGGGCACTTTACTTTTGGGATTACCCTCGTATAAGGCACATATGGTCGATTTATAAGAAAGTTGAGATTGAAGAAGTTGAATTGGCCCTAAGATGTGCCCATAACAGCTAATTTTACGGAATTCTACTGCAAGATTTGCATCTGCAACTGAAAAACTAGACCGATAAGGCTGAAACTATGTTCTAGTTTATCATTTGTGAACTAGTCACATAAAATTAGATTAGAGAACAAAAAATATTACAGGCAAGCACTTTTACAACTTTTCTATTTAAATCTGTTACAATATCCGTTCAAATAAAAGCGTTAAATCAAGAATTCTCGAGGTCTTGTAGAGGATGAACGCGTGGGATTTAACGGGCTATTCTCTAGCATGTTTAATCAAATAAACCATCACACAATATCTAATCTGATTAAGAGTATTCCCTTGAAAACTACATGAAATACAATGGATTTAGATAAATCTAGAACCAATATTGGAGTTTACTCAAAATTATTACAAATTCGATGATCTTCAAGAGCTGATGATGGACTAATTGAGTAAAACAGGAAATGTATTGTAATGAGAAAACAGGAGCAAGTAGACAAATATTTGCAAACTGTGTAGCTTTGTTACACTATTATCCTGGAATTGTTATCAGTTTGCTTGGTTTTTGGTAAGTTTAAAAATGTATTTGTTATCAAGATGTAAGCGACAGGAATTTTTATCGTTTCAAAATAAGGTCGTAACTTTAAAAGTCTGGCGTTTTTTCGGTGGTGACAGTACAAGAATACAAACCAGAGATGATGTCATTAAAATGTCATCTATTTTTTATAATAGAAACACCACGAAAGAAAGAGCTGAGGAAATAAGAAAATTGACGAGCCTTTTCAGGAAAATGCCACATTTTGCAATTTATATCGTTCACAATAATTCTGATTCACAGCTCTATATTGAGGACATACTTTTCATTACACTATTGAAGATTCATATGATTTTTCGTTTATTAGATTTTGATTTGCATCAATTTTTACCGATTTATCTTTCTTTCATTAGTCGTGGCTAGGCTTCAATGCTTCATTTAATGAATTTTCTGTACCACTTGTCCCTATTAAGTGATCATCTGTTTCCTTGAAAAGTTTTCAACAGTAATTGGGTCATTTATAGTAAAAAATATGCAGAATTATTCTAAAAACACCTGGATATAATGGAGAATTACCGTCAATTTAATGGAGCTTTCTATTGTGTATAGAAGTGCTTAAAACAATACTTGACACATTTTACAACATTGCACCGCACTCACATCAATATTGCAATTATTCCAGTCTTAATTATGGAAATAGGTTGAGTTCTATGCTCTCCAGCAATATAATAAAATTAAACAACGTTTAAACATACGTTTCCATTGGAATAAAATTGAATATAAACACTTGAGAAATGACCAGGAAGTTTAAAATAAACTTGGATTAACCATAAAATACTTGGTAAAAGGCCGACTAATCGTACGATTCGTGTGATATTCGAAAAAGGATAACGTTGACAATTCAACAAATTATAAATCAATGGAGATTAAAAGTGTGTTGTAGATTAACCAGATCATAAATTTTACCTGTTTAAACTGGCGCAACTTTCTTTGTTTTCTTAATTTATTTCTTCTGAATCTCGATTGTTTTAAAATTGTTCACAGTGTAACTAAATTGCTAACAAATCCAAGGAAAACCGTATTTATGGTCGGTTTTAATTTTCTTTCCTCCAAGAAACCGGATTAAATATTCAAATTGTACATTAAGCTCTAAAGCTTAGAAATTGTAGATAACCGTAGGTTTAAACTGCTGTAAAAGGATCAGGCAAATAGAAGATCGAAAATCTTATGTTTCGTTTAACAACTAACGTTAAACTATCTGAAAAATAAAATGAAAGTCGAATAAAGAACAAATCGTGAAACAACAATAAAATATTACGAAATTACGTATCTCGAAAGGAGGATTTTCTTAAAATTGACGGAAATATAGTCCGGCTTACAGCAGTGAAGTAATTGAATTGAATTTCTTAGGAGTTTTACGGTTGGTTGCGGCTCAAACAAATTAATTATTAAAAATAAAAATTCAATCCACTCTAATACAACTGACCTGCAACAATTAAATTGATTTGGATTGTTAATATTTTATTTTACATGCTTCAACTGACCTTAGGCTCTTTGCAGTTATCTGGTTTCCATATTCTTGCTTTTATATGGTTGATTTATGTTGTAAATTTTTCAGAGATGTACAACTTTCTGGTGTGAATGTTCAAATTTCTATTTACCGTTCCCCATTTGAATTTATATGAAATTCCAGAACTTTCCCTAAAGAAATATGATACATTTTCGGTACGGATCAGTTGACAGGAACGAGACAACTGGAGCCTACACGTCCTTATGCGGGTACAACGACTGGATCTGGAGCGTTACAGGAACAGGCTAGTGCTCTCCGGTGGTTCACTAAATGAATTTCAAAGATTCAGCATTACGCTCATTGCTTATAGATAAAGAATGATATGATCAAGAATAATTCAGCCCTCTATCTACTCCATTCTACTATTTTGAAGCGTAACTAGTAGTTTCGACACGTTCCCCGGTTTTTCCTTATAATCCATTTAGGCTTTCTGGAAATCGGTGAATTGTTTTGTAGTTTTTGTAAATTTAGAATTCTTTTTGTAAAAGCTCTCAGTGTTTCTATTTCTATCTTCTCTGTTGTCATTTTGGAAGCTTAAACTTTCTTTTTTTATTTTTTATGGTAATTTACTTGCAATAAAGGTGGGTTACAGTAAAAGTTTGATATAGAAGTGAATAGAAATGAATGGTACAATGTACACATATATGAGTGTCTCAATAAAATAAATAACTGTTGTTCTGAGACTAATAACTGTCCTATTTTGGGATAAATTAATTGATGATACCTTGGAGAATTCCCAGAATTGATAAACTGAAAGTTGTCGTTATTTACAGAAAAAAGGTAATAATTGCACAATCAATGGAATTTGTCGCAAATTGTCCACCAACAATATAAAATCAGTTAGAGATTCCAAGACCAACATTCTAACGACAAATTTTACAAATTCAAGTTTAGATGATTCTAAACCTATCCCAAGGAATATTTGTATTTCGGGTGAGAAAACAATGTGTTTGGCGTTATTTATTTGAAGATTAATTGTTGGAGAACATCTCTCGAATTAATTATTTCGGAACAAGTTCACTGTAAAGTTTATTCTGATGGTTTTTTTCCGGTTTTGAAGTTAAATAAATTACGAACTATACGGATTGGATTATTTATTCTTTTGATATGTAAATCATCATTATCTATTAACATATAAATGTGGATAGGTATGCTCCAATGATAGTTTAGTGTGAAATATACACAGCCAGAGAAGTAAATACCCTAAGAGTTTGGTAATAAATTCTCTGTATTTAAGTAGTGGTACACATTACAGAATCCCAGTTGATTTATAATATTGATCTGTAACAAATGCTTTATAGACGACAAATGCTCTAAAATACGAGCTTTCATTTTACTAACAATAAAATTGATTGATGAAAGGAGAAAAATAGCGAACTTTCAATCACCTGAACGAATTGCGCTGATTGTGGAAGAGGTTTTAAAAATCAAGTGTTTCAAAGCAATAATACTGTGTTCTATCAACTAGATTGCTTCAATTTATAAAGTACGAACTATTTTAAAATAAATTTAGAACTTTTGAAAACAATAAAATATTGAATAAAATAAATATGAGGTAAGTTTGAAAAAAATGGTGGATGCGCCGGGCGACACGTTATCTCTAAAATTGAATATTAGAACGAACTTTTTCAAATCAATCGATATCTTCTATTTATTCGACTACAGATATCAATCGATAATAAAATTGGCAAGTTATATTTCCGGTGTATTCACAAACAAAAACTGATTGAAAGTTATCGTTTCCAGAATCGAATAACATCCAATATATTGGAAACGAAGCAATGATTGGATTTTCACAAATAATATCTTTTCTGACAATAAGATTGATAACAAGGCACATCAAACGAATATTTCTTGTACGTATCTGTAGATTGTTTCGTTCATAAACAGTTAATTCTTGTCAAGAAATCAGCTATACTGTAAAAATAAAGCTAAGAATTCAACTGGATTCTATTTGTGGAGGCTAAAGGAAAAACAGTACAATCGAAATAAGTGCTTATCATACCGCCACTGCTCTATTACCGTGTAACGTGAGTCTATCAACATTATATAGAATTCTAAACTTGGGGTTTAACGTGTCCTGGTCTGATAGTACTGATAATATGAAAAGTCGTTGATTTCCAGACTCACATTGATCGTATGTCACTTGACAGTTTTCCACATTGCTAATCTCATGGATTACCACCGTTTTATACAATTTTCTTTTGTAACACTTTTCATCAAATGCAAATTCACAAGTATGAGTGTCATTTCCAACAATTACGCAATTAGTTGGCGCGGTTTGTAATTATCAACGAAACTTGACGACATACTGGCACGTTATCTTCTCGTTAGACGATGGTATTACAACCACTTATTTCTTGAACGATCATAAACTACCTCTATTAAGCTATGGTCAGTGTTTATGATGACCAAACATTTCTAAATATTTGTAGTTATTTTAAACAAAACGGAGTGTAGCAGAGAATAGAGAACAAAGTTAAAATCCATAGCGATTTCTGTGATAAATTCAAACCATACTGCGAGAATATTTGTTTAAATCCACTTGACGTCAACGAGTTTGTTGCATAAATAATGCACCTTTGGTCGCAATACCTAGTTTTGAAATACAAACTGTACTGTGACAGATTAGAAATAATTCAGTAGTTATAAAGTTGTTCCATAATTTGTTATCTGGAATCCAATGATAACATCAACACCACTATCACATACAATAATAGCTATAAATTAATCAATTTCATTTATTTATGTTGAATTAAGTTGTACATTTCCAGAGAGGGCTAACATTTACCGAAGTCAATATTCCATGTAATCTATCTGTAAGTTTAAGCACAATATCCTGTCCTGGATAATCGAATTATTGTGTAAACATTTAGATTTGTAGCTTGATTACTACACAGACAGTGTCTATCAGTAACGCTATAAACTTTATGGGAACAACAGTTTTGTTCAACAGGAGTGTTATACATGTAGCTTTTTTGCAACGTGAAAACCTCTTTTTCAATTTTTTTTGAAAACACATTGGTAAGGTTTTTGTGTTTTTAGTAAACAAACGTTCGAAACTACAAAAACGAAATAAGAATGGAGATTGTGTAGAAACCAAAAAAAAGGAAAGATTCCACAACTAAAGGATAATCTTGGAAATGGCGGTCCAATTTAGAAAAAAGTCCAATTGAAACATCTTCAGTTTAATCAATTGAAATGTGACTGTTGTCTCTTTTTAAATTGTAAGTTAAGTTTCGATTCCATTCCTTAGCTTAGATCAACATTATCAACTTTATTTGCAATGAAAATTTTAGTATGAAAGCATGCTCGGTTGATTTTTCATGTGATTATCCAGAAAAAATAGCGATAATATTGAAATTCCTCTACTATTGTAATCATTGAGGAATTATGATAGAAATCATGTACCTTCAAATTGCTTAACTCTTAGTAAGTCAAAGGTAGTAGCTTCGTGAAAATTTCTAGGGGACCGATCTTCTCATTCATCTAGAGACGAATTTATGGTTCGTGTCAACAAGATTTATGTTTACCCACATGATAAAAATACAGGTTTTTGGTAATTTCGGCTTTTTTCCACTTCAGTTACACGATTAGTCCACCATCCCATCAATAAAATTAATCGTACTTTCTAGAAATTTTCCTCAAATTTACTCAACGTTTAGTTATCTACATGATGAATGTAGATCGTTTACATGGTTGAATGTGTAAACGTTTCCCATAAAATCATATGGTAAATGTACCACAACGTGTTAATATTGGAATTTGCAAGATTTTGCCATTTATTCACAAATCGAATCGTAGATGAATTGAAATTATCACATTTTTACCATTCGATTCAATTGAGAAGCAAAACATTCAGTTTGTCTAATTGTATTGTGGGTAATCGTTGGTGAAATTGCAACTGTGATGACAAGCGAATTCTGAGATCTGTTGAAATAGTGTCCCATAAAGAGAAACTAGACATGCGGAAGCTTACAATTGTTAATTCACTTATGTTGTGGTCTCTTGAATGGAATTAAGAAGTTTAAAATTATAATTGAACTGAAATTTAAAGCTTCATGTATTGGGAAGTGGAGCTTCATTTCTATTAAAAATTTGACTTTTTATGTACGTTTTAAACCACTCTCTGTTAATTGCTTTTTGTAAAGTTGTTTATTTTGTTATTCTAATATTAATGTTGAGACTTAGCAACGAGTCAATAGTTTTTGCTTTCGTTGAAGTTAATTTACGGTTTGTGTTGTTTGATATGATAAAATGATTTTTAATGTAGATTAACGGTTCTTTTATGAGAATTATAACACAATCTATCCTCGTTTCTTATGGTATTTGGTGTGTTTGAGAAGTTTGCATAAACAACGTCTTGAAATTTTATGAAAATTATGGAAAAATGTGATCAATTGCTTCTTAATCTCGTTCACAACAGGATTCTTCTTTCTCTAGACTCGTTCTCTCTAAATCCATTTGTAAATAGTTTAATAGTATGTCATCACCCTTCTAATGTGTTCTTTAGAAATTAATTCAGCCCTAAGACGTGATCTATTAGAGCCTATAGTTGAGGAGACCTTGATGGTGAAACTGTGAGAAGCAAAGTAATCATTATGTGTATGCGTACGTACGACAGTTTCTCCAACAGGGCGTCATTATTGATAATAATAGATAGACTCCTCCGAGAGACATTTACCATAAATTAATTTACATACCTGTGGCCCTTCTGAGGCACAACCATTTGAACGATAAAGATAGATGAACAGTACGGTTTATCAACTCTAATAGAAATGAAATGCAACTGGTAGTTTCAATACTTTCATCATTCAAACAATTTCGTTGTCGATTTCTTTTAAGAATTCATCACTGTTTGTCTATTCTAACCGATATTACTGGCAATCTGTAAAATTTTGAGTGATGAAAGTATACAGGTTGGGTGATTTTACCAAAACACGATGGCAAGTTTAACGTTTTGTTATGTCTTTTCAGTTTCAGTGTACGTAGTGGATATTTTCTTATAACGCTCTTCTCTATAATGCGGAACAAATTCATCATATTCTAGGCGAATCCATAGTGCTTGAAAACAAATCAGTTATTCATTCAAAGTTTGAAACAGATACTGATAACAAAATCAAAAAATAAACCTATCAGTTGAGTGTATGAAGGAAAATTGAAGTAAATAAAATCATTCAACGATGTACTCAGTTAGGAAACGATAAGACGATATAAAACCGATAATAGAGTCCGATCAACAAATATTTGAGGAACTTAACACAGAAAAAGTCAATACGATCTCCAACTGCTCTATCTAATAAACGTTCTTAATACAATAACAATATAATATTGGCATTAATATACGGAAAATATGATGTAGAGATGGAAACAGAACAAATTTTCTTCGAAACGAATTAATCATAAATTTAAGATAATGTGTCCCGTTTTTTTTTTCCTTATTTCCGTTGGTCTAAATTAAACACAAACAGTCAATGTTTATACAAAATTCATTCTCCCATTTACCTTTCTACTGTAATTTTACACATTGCCAATGGCAAAACGAAACTATATAACAAGCATAACGCATTTCTCTTTTCAGCTTGTTGTAAAGGCGAAATTGATCGTTTCATTTATATAGGTACACAAGTATTGTGTGGTATAGATGGTTTTAGAAATTTGATAAACTTTCGACGAACCTTAGTTAATCTTGTTAATTTTGCATCAATGTTGACAGTGGGTAAAACACCACTAAATTGCGTCACGTATTCCCAATAAAAGTTGCTGGAATAAAATCAATGCTGACAGAGGAATATTATTGCTTCGAATTGTCTTCGATCTGATTATAATTTTGTTTTTTAATTTCCAGTAAACTTCAGCAATTATCTTGAATAAAAGAGCCAACAGTTAGAAAAGCTCATTAGACACTCAACAGTCAACAATGCTGTTTGAGGAGCTTTATTTGTCTCATAGCAAATTATACAAAGACTCTACAAAGAATTAATAAGATTCAATAAACAACATATAATAGGCATAAACTGTTATAATTAATATTCGTCATTTTCAGTTAAGTTCAAGCAGTAAAAGTGAGAATTTTGTGTAAACTTGTTATGAAATTGTGGTAGTTCCATCCATTAGGGGTTGTTGTTGTTTTTCTGTTAAAGCTTCCGGCTATATTTCTGTTTAGTTTTTAATTAAAAAATACAAATCACCGCTATACGAAATCGAAAAAAATCGTTTTATAAATACCATCTGACTGGAATTTAATAACAAGACTACAACGATTTTTGGTGGAACGTAGTCGTGATTAAAATAATAAAAACGACGCAATAATATAACATTGTGTATTGTAAAATAACCAAATCTCTTCTAACTTCCTACAACAGTTTCTGATAAAGTAATAGGCAAAGAAAGCTTTGTGTTTGACAGTATCCAAAAAAAAGTCGTGCTTTTACTGATAGACGTTAAAGTGAAGGTGTGATAATTCAATTATTTGTGAAATGCTTGAGCTCACTTGCAGACGTTTAAAATTCAACGTCTACAAGCAGTCTAGACCACATAGAGCTCGAACATTAAAAGCAGCTCTTTTAATTAATAACAGACTAGAAATATTGATTAAACGAAAATATCGATTGAAGTCTAATTTAATAATTAATAGCAAGACAGCTTTTTGTATGTATGAAAAGCGAATTTTTCGCATCAAATATTGTCTCATACAACTTGAAAATTGCAATAGAACAAAATTCAAGGATCCAGTAAAAGTTTGATTTTATTTCTTAGATGGATCGCTTTTCGCCTTTCTAATGGATAGTTTTCGGCTTACGTACACCAACTTTTACTTGATATAACAATGAAACCAAAACCACTCATACAATGCAAATTTATTGAATTGTCAATTTAAATAGAACGACTTGAGTATTTTAATTAAATTTTGTCTTATCAATAGTTTCACTGATTTTCAATCAGTTGTTCTCCAGGTATCCGCAAATACCTATTTCTATTGTTGTTGCATTGTAGGTACTTGCTGCAAGAATAAAGTTCAATACAAGTGGGAATGGTATATTGCTTTGCTTGTATTTGAATAGAATAATCTAGTGCCAGTTCTCATAAAAAAACATGAAACTGATTCAGTAAAGTTAATTTCTATCGTGAAACTATAGTTAATTTGCTATTCAGTTACACTTCAGTACGTGTACGTGGTAACGTTAATTGCTTAAGCTAATATAGAACGCCTTCCGTATAATTCCGACAACTTTGTAAAACAAATATAAAACTTTGTAGCTTGCCAGGAGTTAAAATACTCTATTTTTGTAGTATCTTCGATCGTTTCGTAGTTATGTAAAAATGGATTAGTTAATCAAGAAAATCCTAACATTGTCATAAGACTTTGTTAGTGGTGGATGAATAAATATTGCCTGTTGGAAAATATCTGTTGAAATACACCCTCTGTATATGATGAAGCGGATTGTTACCGTATTTGTCATTGATTTCGTCAGCGGTGGAACGCTTTGTTGGAAAATTTAATGTAATATTCAGATCGATTCTGTTTTCTTATGAAAAATTATGAACATCCTGAAATTTTGCTGATGTATTCAATTAATATTGAGCCACATATGAAATTTATTAAAATTCACAATCAGATTGTGAAAGAAGTGTAAATTTCGCTATAAAGTTATCGGTAATTATTCTTAAGAAGTTCTACAATCATCCAGTATTTCACTTCGAATAAGGTCTAATAATCAACAGGAACGACTTAGGTTGTTAGGGGAAGCACTAGAATTCAATTGCATACATGGTGCAATATTTATTGTTGCAGTTGCAATATTACAATTTTTTAGGTACTAAATTCTTTGAAATCCCTCAATCCGACTTTAAGTTATTACAAATTCTATTTATTTGAGTATAAAGATAACAGTTAACAATAAAATTGAAGTTGTTCGTGTGTATTCGAATGAAACTTATCGTTTTCTATAAACTAGCGAATAACATCCAATATCTTGGAAATGAAGCAATGATTGGATTTCTACAAATAATATCTCTTCTGACAACAAGATTGATAATAAGAAAATCGAAAAAAAAATTCTTTTGTTTATGTCTAACGATTGTTTTTTCTGATAAGCAATTGACTGTTATCCAGACAGCGTCTCAGATACATAATTTTTTGTAATTCTAACACAAACACTCTCATTATTGGATTATTGATTGAACACAACTTTACTGTAGTCTGTTTAATCTAATATTATTTCACTGTTGACAGTATTGATAATACAAAAGTTAAATTTCTGGACTGTTGGCTATATTTCTGATATAATCAGACATGCATTGCTCGTATTTCATCTAACAGTTTTACAGTGTTCTATTCCCACAGGAAATCTACAGTTAATCGCACAACTTGCCATCAACTGTATAGATATTTTGTATTGTTTGATTAACACAAACGTAGTCGTCTTTCTGATTCAAACATAAAATGGAAACAGATATCTACTTGAATCTACAAACACAACGGTCATGTCCAACAATTTCGCTATTAAGTGACAATCTCTGTTATTCACTATCAACAAAACATGACAGCATGACGGTATGTTAGCTTCTTGTTGAATGACTGTATTGCATTCCTTATACATATTGAATACGGCCTCTATTAAGCTTTGGTTACCGGTTATGAATACCAGACATTCTCGAATATTTGTAATTATTTCAAATAATTAAATACAAGAGATGTAGCAGTGAATAGAGGGTAGTTTGTTTTGTAAAATTAAACTGTACGGTGGGAATATTTGTTTAAATTACACCTGTCGTCGACGAATGTGTTGCACTTTTAATACAATTTAAAACAGGTGTATTGCATTTGAACGTTTAATTGAAATGATTCGTTTGTTTGTTTAACAACAAATTTCCCATGGGTTTTAATCAATTCAAATGATCACACGGGAAATGCCAGCATAAAATTTGAATCTACAAATATATTACCTGATTGAAAAAGTCATGTTCTTGTGGAGAAAAAAACAACAACATTTTAAGCCACGTTTGTAATTATAAACAATAACAAGATAGATGTGAAAGAATTCTATGCAACTTTTCAGAGACAATAGGTACAATGAGTGATTTTTTTTGTTAGAACGCACAAAACGATGATTAAATCTCTTAATTAATTAGTTTTGTTGAGTTGGTTGGTTGATTAATCAGTTCAAAGAATAAAGAAGACTTTTTGTTCTATTTTGCTAAAGATATTTGAAATAAATCGAACGAAGATTTTCTCATTTCCTGAAAATGTATCGTATCCAATTGAAAAATTGTTATTTCTTTCAGTTTCATAGTTCACATTGAATCTTATCAATATGTTAGTTGGAAAATGGATCGCCAAGATATTAATCAAGAGTTCAATTTTTACAATTTCTCTTGCGGAAGTTATAAAACAGAACAAAAACCGAATGATGTACACCCATTGTCCTGACCATTTGCACGTTACTTGTTTTCTATACAAGATCTGGCGTTTATATAAAAACAAGTCATGATTGATTCGTTCAAAATAACTCTATCCTGACCAAACACAAACATCTTTAATCCAAAATAAGCTTCCAAGTAGAAGTGGCAGTTTTAAGTACAGCTCAAGTATTGTAAATTTCGCCCTAAAATTGAATCTTTAAACTCCAACCTCTTGTATTGTACAATTTGACAGAGATAACACACAAACGTTGAGCCCAAAGTTGTGTGATTTAAAGAGCAATTTCAACCAAGTCTTATTCTTATGCAGTAGTAACAGTAATGTCTATAATCAGTATGGTTAAAAATAGGAGCAGTCAACAGAAAGCAATTCCCATCTTGTCGCTTTCTCATCTTATGGTTTACAGAGTTTGTCTGAAAATTTCAGTAGAAATGGAATGTAATTCAATAGAGTTGTTGAATATTTCATAAGTTTAGTTATCACTGTCCCATCATGATGGTTATTGCTTATCATCCACTGTGCTTTTTTTATAGAAAAGAACTAACAATCCTATAGGGCTCCTTTGTAAGCTACGGTTTAGAATGTACAATTCTGGGTGTATAAGCAATGGATTTGTCGTCTAACTATTTTTAGGACCGCCACTACGAAAAACGTTCAAATTTGCAACTTTATCACAATCTACATAGATGTTTCTATCCACCACTACTGTAATAAAACTCGTAAAATGCTTTATTTGTAAAACTATAAAGTTTATGGAAACAACGCAATATCGGTTGGCTTTATAGCATTTATAATATTAGATAGGTTTGTGTTCACTTGAGCTAAAAAATACTGATAACAAAAGCTACGTTTGCCAGAGGTGTTATCCAGTTGTTGTTTTTTTTTGTGTGTATAGTCTCGTTTTTGTTTTATTATCGTCAATGTTTGTAATAAGCTTAAAGGAGGTTTAGTGTTGTAGCTTGTCAGAGTGTTTTTTGCTACTAGTCCACAAGCGTTAGAAAATTTGAACAGAAATAAAATTAGGGATTGTATCAAAGCACACACACAAAAAAAAAACAGAATCGTTACTGTGGAACTTCTACAACGAAAGGATAAGTCTGGACAATGTCTGTCGAATCTAAACTGGAAAACTATTAATGTAGTCTTTGTCTTTGTTTTCATTATTCGTGGTACTCTAATTCAGTTGATAATTGCTTTGATCTATGTTTAAGGAACATAAACAGCATAATCAGGTAAGTAAAACTCGAAAATCGCCCGGCGCATCCACCAAATTTAGTCACCTTTCAAGTATGTTTGTGACAGTCATTTTTAACCCATTATAGTTATATTTAGATAAGTCCGCTAATAACTAAAGAAAGGGTTGTTATGTGTAGTTAATTAAGGTGGGTTGTTCCCCATTTAACTGACTTTGTTACCTGCTGCAAGCTGGGTTTGTGTCCAATTAGTGGAAACTACTATAGCGAGGGTAGGGACAGATTTTAATAATTTGTTTTTTTTTCAGACAGAAGGAAGTTTATGGTTGATGTCAGCAAGATTTATGTTTCCACCACAAGACAAAAAGGCTGTTATTCAGTGATTTCCATAAAATGACATTTTTCCATTAGAGTTACACCATTAACCCACTGTCAGCTCAATTAATTGTACTTTCCGAAATGCACCCTCAATTTTACTCAAAGCTCAGTTATTTACATGATGAATGTACATCGTTTACATGGTCGAGTGTCTGGACTTTTCCATAAATGATGTGGTAAATGTACCATAACTTGTACCTTTTTTTTGGAATATTAGGGTAACGAGACAAGTATATTTATCTGCTTGTTAACATAAGAAATTTTCGTGTGTCAACATATTTTCCAATTAAGAATCAAAAAAGAATTCTAACTATACGTGTTGTGGGTAATCATTGGTGAAATTGTAGCTATGATGACAAGAGGATTATGAAATTGAGAAGAAAATCGTTAAAAACCAATTTTAAGAGATTCCTACAGTTTAATCGAAAAACCACTAGATGGTAGAAAGTACGAAACGTGGGAAAGTTTACAATTTGTTAATTTACCAAGTGTGTCGTTATGTTTTTATCAAAGTAGGTCAAATTTGAAATTGTTATTTTTGTAATAAAGATTTTCTATTAATTTATTCGCAATTCGTATACGTTTTATTGCCGTGAAATTGAATCATTGATTTTAATCCAATTACAATTGTGGGCAATAATCCGTGAAATTAAAATGCCAAAACTACAGAGAGATTCCATAATTGTCTTGTATTACAAAATTAAACACCAAAAAGGCTATTCTTTTGACATCAAAATTCTTTAATGCTTAACTTTATTGCTACATAACCCTTTAAGCACACTTCACAGTCTACAAATCATATTGATTACGCTTCATCTACTAATAAATGTAGCGGCTGAATATTCGTAAGTCTTGCAACATTTAATTAATATCCTTCAATAGGAATCTCTTGTGAGCTATTTAGTGTTGAGATGCATTACCTGCACTTGGGCTGTAACACAGCACTTGCTCAAATGCATAAAATTAACTGTTTGACACTGATAATGATCATTAATCTGTATCTAATGAAATTAGATTCGCTTCAAGTAGTTCAAGATGAGTAGACGTTGTTACTAATTCCTTCTCTTAGGAAGTACCTAAGGTAAATTATTTAATAATTACAATTTAGTATTTAGAGATTTAGAAGTTTTGTAGACGTGGAAAGTTCTTCAGCGCGTCTACAGATGCAGCACATGACGAAATTCGAGTACAAACTGACTCTTATAGTTCAGCCTACTAAAAGACAGTCAATCAAGAGGGGCTACAGTTGTCGGTTTTGTTATCATTTGACTATTGATTCTGATGAAAACATTACAATTGTGTCAATTAGAAAATCTGCTGTTCCAACCATTTGTTTGGCAAACATCAGCGAATCAGTTGTGGAGTAAAGTATACTTTCCCATGAAACATTCTGAAATGAGATCAATTTGTCTTATGTAAACTGATACATTATAAGTTTCAGCAAATATTTAAAAACCCAAAATAATACTACAGTTGTATTCGTTCAAAGTTCTCCACTAATGGATGTTCATAAATCAAAAAGTTTTCAGTTGAAGTTGTTGAAAGGCTTCCTAAATATATTTCTCCATCACTCCTTTTTCTCATTTTACCAACAGTCGCTCTTTTGCAATAACTCGAAGCTTTCTATAGAAATGTATTGCACTACGTATTTGAACCGCTTTTGAGTAAATATCAGTAATCGGTAAATTTTTCAGACTTACAATCAGTTTTCTATATAAACTCTGCGAATTGTTCACCTTACTTTAATTTCATAAGCGATTGTCGTTGAATTTTAAGGCAATTCTATGCTGTGAAGCCTGATTTCCAGAATAAACAGCAATCAAGTGAAAACGGCAAGTATGAAATACACGATTGCCATGTCGTATATGCTCGTTTTGAAATAATTTAATTATAAATCAATCAAGTCACTAGATGAAGTTGTGTACTTTAATTATATTGCCCAAGGTAAGGTTCCAAAGGGATTTTCTATAAAGTTTATCGAATAAACAGTACTTTCGTCAGGTCGAGAAATTCTTAATAAGCTAAACAAGTAGCGAGAGTGAACGTTCCGAAATTGAAATACAAATAAAAGCGAGAAAATTGAATAAAAGAAGCGAAAGTTTCTCATGAACATACAGACGAAGAGACACTGGAAACTGTAGAATTGACCTACTGAAAATACGTAGATTCCCCTGTAGTACAACTGGAAACACGTCTGTCTGTTAAAGTGTAAATTGCAAGTGTCTGGGCGGTCGTGGCCATTTCTTACAAACTACATGAGGGGCAATTTGGTTTGTTTATTTATATAATTCTAACATTTAACAATTGCTCGTAATACACGTGGAGAACTGATTGTTAGTTCCGGCACGTTCTCCCTTTATTTTCTTTCTCAATTAACCCTTAAGTTCTATAACTTTTAATGAGTAGAAGTCAAATTGATTCGTCTTCACCTTTAATTAGACTTCATTTGGAATTCATGTAGTTTTGTCTAACAATAAAAACTAATTGAGAAAACTAGAAACAACGGTTTTTAGTTGAAAAGACTACTAGCAGTAAATGAAAAACTTTTTTATTAGGGTCAGATAATCTGTAGGACTTAAATCTACTTGACTTAACACTCATTTTAAAAGCTTACCACAATTTCAACATAGCATTTTAAAGTGAATTATCATTTGAGTGCAATTTGATGTCGGTTAACTTTGGCATTTACGTAAATCCTTAGTTGACCTTTCGTGAACTGACGCATTACAATCAAATACACATAGCCCATTCAAGGGTGTTATGCTGGTGTTTGTAATAGCACAATGTGCGAATTCACATATAATTGAGTGTTAATTTGATTTTGGCAGGCAATTTAACGTATTCAACTTACATAAACATTTGCCCTTCTGCCAGTACGTCGGTTTCCGGTGTGATAAGCTAGAAATAGTCTACGTGCTACCTTAATGAACTAATTCTGATCTATAATAATTATCTAGAGAATGTAAAACGGACAATAATGTTGGCTAAAGAAACGATGAGATGTTATAGAATTTTATAAGGAAGATAAATCAACGAATATTTGAGAAATTCCACATTTTCCAGTTGGCAATATGTAATCAAATCGTTGGAAGAACAGTAATGGCAGGAAGTCGGCCTTATTCTGTGGATAATAAGAATTTTCATTTGAAGCTTATATTCTGTCTAATATCTGCTTCATGTTGACCTAAATTCATTCTCTAATCTACATTTCTATTGTAATTTTATCCAACGCCATAGGCAAGATGAGAATAACGAATTTAACACCGTCTTCTATTATTTTACACGTTTCACCTTGTGGTACATGTACGTATTTGTAGCGATGTCCCTTTATGAAGGTGTAGCGAAACTCCAATTTGGCGCCCATAGATCAACCCTCTCCGAAACAATAATGATTGAGTTTTTGTTAAATAATGAATAAATTGAGCGCCTAGTCACAGGGCGGGCTCTGCGTATTTGTCTAAAGCTGATAGTAGAGCTTTCATAAACGTTAAGCGACGGCATAGTTGTTACAACTTAACCTTAACTGGCAAATCTTATCAATTTAGTGTTTATCATTCATACTGCATCAATATTGATAGCGGTACTCAAATTTATAAAATTACAGTTAACCTTTACAATTTAATAATTTCAGTTGTTCTTAATTTGATTTTAATTGCGCTGCTATCTTTTAATTTCAAAATACAGATAGAAAACTTTCGTAATTATCTTAAAAAGGGAGCTGATGACTATAGGGAAAGGCAGTTTAAAAGTTTCACCAACAGACTTTGCTAACTAATGAAAGCTTACCGACTAACTTTTTTCAATAATTTACGGATCCAAAAACCGCTTTCAATTTTCATCCTTGATTTGCTCATTAATTCGGCAATTCTAGATCGAATCGTTGGATAGAGATTAGAGTTTGGAGAATTTACCACGAATAAGCAACTTGTGAATGCTAACTCGGCAAACATTTCTTGCTGACCTCCTAAAATTTCAAGCTTTGATGATATATTCGGTGTAATAATAAATCGCGACCATTTCCAGTTAAATTGTAGTAAGATATGGAAACTTGTTGTGGAATATCCGTGAATTTTCCACTCGACTTACAATTTTAATAAATTGTTGTAACTCCATCCATTAACATCGTTTTTGAAAAGCTTCCTATTATATTTCTATTTAGTTTTTAATTAAAAAAATATTAATCTTTTTGTAAATGTCATCTGGTTGAAACGAGAATTTAATTACATGCCTACAATGACTGGTGGTCGCAATACAAGGATGACTAACGTAATAAAAAAGACGCAGATATAGACGAAGAGTGACGGGTTAGTTAGAACAAATACGCTTCAAGGCAGAGATACCAGGTCTAAATATTTCCGTAACTAAGCGGAAAAATAATTGGATTTTTGTGTAGGAAGACAGCTTTTCTGTATAGAGACTATATACCACTTTTTCTTAGGCATCCAGTTGAAGTATATAGCTATTTTGATTCGGTTTTGTCGTTGATATGTCTTCTTCATTTGTTTGTTGAGGTGATGACGGAGTATACTAACAGTTGAGTTGCTGTTCAATCAATACTCTTTTTTTGTGGAGTCATTAATTTTAAAATGGTTGAAATATTTCTAAAAATTGATAAATCTGTTGAAAGACAAAGGTCATACAAACAAATCTCTGGAATAATTCATCATTTAGGTCCGCTGCTACTTATGTAAGCCTGCCACAAGGAAATGTGATTGATTACAGTTGTTTTCGAGTACCTTGTCAGATTGTTATGGATTAATGTAAATGTCAACTATAACACTTCAATGATTATACTGAACACAGCCTTGTTATCATGTGTAATCTAGAAATTTTTCCTAGTTGAGTTTAGATTTGATTTTCTATACATCCGGCTATTTTCAGGCTAATCAGTCAGCTTACAACAATATAATCCTACAAAATTAAAGTGCCGGTTTGTGATAAGAGAGAAATGGAGGTCGACCCAATAAAACTAACTATTTTCAGATCGTAGCTGACTTCGGCCTTTTACATTGAATTTATTATTCATAAAATTGGATTAGAGAACAAAAATAATTCAGAATAAGTGCTCGACATACCTTAATGGATCTTTATAACTTTTCTACTTGTAACTACTACAACTCTGATCAAATAAAAAAGTTAAAAATAATAAATTGTTGGGTACTTATGGGTTGAATGCCTAAAATAGTCTACAGCGTGTTTAAACGAATAAACCATCACGCAGTATCTAATCCGATTAAGAGTAATCCCTTGAGAGGATTTTAGACAAATCGAGAACATTCATATAATCAAATTATTCATTAAATTTGACAAATCAATTTTATTCAGGAAATTTTCGATTTCCGATCACGTTTCTATCGTTATCGTTATGATGATCATGATAATGAACAAATTGAGTAACAGGAAAGGTATATGGAGATGACAAAAGAAATTGTTTAATTATCTTGATAGTTGATATAAGTCTAGCTTTCTAACAAGCTGCAAATGACAGGAATTCTTATCGTTTAAAAATAACGTTGTCACTTTTAAACTCTGGCATTTTCTGTGTGTAAAGTAGAAGAATACAAATCATAAAATCGTTCCGTTCGAATGTTGTTTTCGTTATGATCGAGACAGTAAAATGGAGAGAGAAAAAAAGAATTTTTATTGGAAATCTCTGAAATTTTACTGAAAAGTTATATGAATTGAAACGATCATTAAATTTGGTTTGATTCATATCGTTTGCAATAATTCTGATTTATGGCTTTGTAATTGAGAGTTTCGTTATTCAAGGAATATTATTGATTTCGACCACTTTTTTAGCTAAATTACTGAAGAAGATTCATGTCGTTTTGTAACGAAAATAAGTCTATTACTTGGATTATAATTTGTTCCACATTATTCAACTTTACGTCAATTTTCTTAGAAATAGCTTTCAGTTTATTTCGTTCTTTTGCAATAGCCGTCATTCCATTTATTTAATGAATATGAAACACCACTGGTTCTATTTCTTTAGAAAATCTTCAACGGTAATTGGATCATTTGTAATGAAAAATATGCAAAATTATTCGAAAAACAGCTGTGTATAGTGGAGAATTATTGCCAGTCTACTGGAAACTTTTACTTGATAGAAAGGTGTTTGAAACCGTACTTGACACATTTAACAGCGAAAACTGAGGAACACCTACTGTATATCAGTACTGTACCCATTTCAATGTTAATTATGGAAATATAGATAGAGTTTTGTGCTCTTCAGTAATACGAAATGTTAGAAATCATAAATGTTTAAAAATGGTGGATGCGCCGGGAAGGTTCTTATTTTTATTCATTTCAATTTGAAAATATGGGGCTCAGTAAAAAGACAACAAATACCGTACAAACTGGGCTCTGACATTAAAATACCATTTTATTCAAGCTGGGTTGCGATCATACATGTAATGGTTCAGATATAAGCAGTCAAACAGTACTCTTGTAATTATCAAATTAAAACATCTTGCTGCTTAAATAGAAGCAGCTGTGTCCTTTGCTTCATTTCTACGTAATTAAACTTGAACAAACTTACAAGATTCCTTGTTTTCTGTCTTGTTTGATCTCTTTTCATTGTAGAGATCAGATTAGATAATAAAATTGGACATCAAAAGTTCTGAATCTATAGTGTGTGAAAATTGTGGATAATAAAATGATGAAAAAACTATAAATACGTTTATATTGGAAATTATGAAGTCGATCGACAAACAGATCGTAAAACTACAACGAAATCATATTCTCAAGGGTAGTCCAAAAGGCGTCAACAAATTCAACTGAATTTTTCAGTCATTTTACGGTTTGTTGAGGCCCAAACCAATTTATTATTGAAAATAAAAATCCAATTGGCGTGTGACCTGGAATAACTACATTGACTTGGTTTGTTAATATTTTCTTCCACATATTTCAGTTCTAGCTGAATCAAAAACAAGAAAGAAAACTCACGTGGGCGTTATTTCTCTATATAAGACTCAACCAATTAGCTTTCAGGCTACTTCGAAAATTCCTACCTTTGAAAAACGTTATGAATTATTCATTTACGTGTCTATTCACCTTTCACCATTTAAACTTATATGAATCTTCACGACAACTTTTTCATAAGAAAATATGTTTTTTGTATGTACATCAGGTGTGTAGAACGAAAGACCTGGAACTTATACATATATGTAGGTAGATCATGCGCGAATCCAACGCCCGGATCTGGAGTGTTACAGGAGTAGGCTAGTGTTCTCCGGCGGTTCATCAATTTCAGACATTCAAAATAACGTGTATTGTTTTTAAATAAAGTGAAAATCCGTCAAACAGCCATAGACTAAACACACAAGTGACGGATCGAAGTTCTTTGAATTAAGATAGAAGAAACAGGTAGAGAGGACGATTGTAAGTTCTAACATCTACGTCTATCCTTATTAGTGTGATTTTTCTTACTAAATACACCCACTCCGTAGTATCCTTAATGTAGGTTTATCAAAATAATGATACAATTAAGGGAAATTGAGTTTTCCACCTGTTTCGTTCTATTATGTTGATGCGCAACTAGTAGTTTTCCCGTTTCTCTTTCTAATCCATATACTCAGCTTGTAAATATGCAAACTTTTATGCATAACTTTCTATGCTTATTACTGATTTTCAGAAGTTAAAGCAACTAAATTAGTTTATCTTTATTTCCAATCTGTAGACTTAAGTATCGATCGTATAAAACAACATCATTTTTTGAGATAATGTCATTTAGAAGTAAATTTGCAAAGGATGCGAGCAAGCTTTCTTGTTGTTGTGTTGTTTTTTTCCCATTTCATGTCATTAAAAATATTCCTTACTGCCTAATTTTGTAATGTTTGGATGGCACTTATGTTACCTTCCTTCAAAATGCCAATTTGCAATAACATTATCGTATTGCATCTGAGCCAATGCAATTTTAATATTAAATGGATGAATATTAAGTTAATTCCATACATCAGTTTGATGTCTAGATGCACTAACTACATCTTGGAAGTGTAACGTTGTACTGCTTCAATTTCCAACATTTCTAATCAAGCTTGTTTGATTTTAATGGACAGGATAACAGTAAACTAGCGAGTAATTCTAGATTAATATCTACTTTAGAGGTGAGCTATCAATCACCTACCAAAGATCCCTATAATCACCATTAGTATACCAGTATCACTATTACAAACATAATAACTTGACGTACTGTAAAGTAGGCTGAAGGATCAATGTCACAACATAAATTTATATGTCTTGAACTCTTATAGAAAGACATTTGTTATAGTGTCAGCTATATAGGTGAGATCACATAACATGTCGTTTTGGTATTAAAAGCTTTTTTCTTGTGTTTTATGTTTTGTTCACGTTGAACTGTCAAAGTCGGAAAACCAATCCCCAATGTAACCAGTAATTGCAACTTTCTATATATTAATAATAAAAATTGAAATAATCAAGGAATATGTGGGTTTTTGGTAGTCAATTTCAAAGATCAAACCATCGTTTGTTTCAATAATCTGGTTAATATGGAAAAAAAATGGAGCATAAGTTTACCCGGCGCATCCACTATTATGACTTTTGCTTTAGTATTTTAAATAATTCAATAACGATATTTACATTTTCTAAAAGAATACAGTTGCGTTCCAGTTAAACTGTATACGGTGTAAATTAAAAAAAGCGGAACATTGGAAATTAAGATAACGCCCACCGTCAATGCTTCCGTTTGCGATAGAGAAAGATAAAAATAAAAATGAGCGGTCAAAATAATCTCTCTGTCTTTCATGGAAGATTTGGCCATTATGCCGATTGAAAGCTGCAAACAACCAGATGTTAAGTGTGCCAATCCTTCTTGTGTTCACTGTGTGACATATCCCAGATAGAAACAAGTTCAACTAGTTTTATGTTCCCACTTTTCTAATATGAAACAGACACATCAAACTCAATCTACAGTTCAAAAGAATAAACACTAATTTACAACTAAATAGTGAAACAAAGGATGAGAAGACAAGCCCAGTGACTGACATCGATTTCATTATGAGGCTCGTTTTGAATGCTAGAATCTCACACGTATTATCTATTTCAAGAAATTACTTTTTCTGTTTAAACATAGAATTATGTTTTTGACGTAGAATAGGTTTACCGAATTTATACAAACTGAATGTCTGTGGTACTCTCAGAACATTCCCCATAATCGGTTACGGCTATGAGTGCTACTCATAAAATATGCGGTAAATAGATAACAAACCAATGTTTGTTTTTCTCAATTTATTGGTGTGTTATACGTTCAAACATACACCTGCTTTTGTGACGCAGACTATCGCCTCTTTTATTTATACAATGAGTTGATTTGTAATTTTACAAACAATAAATTGAATTGAGAAAACATAAAATATACGAATAAGGTGTCAAAGTTTAAGGCAACACTTGAGCTCAAAACTGAAGTTGTTACTTAATAATTTGAAGAGGAATGAATAAGTGGAAATCGCTTCATGGGGTGTTATTCCAAAACAAATCGTCCTTATTACCGTTATCATTAAACGAACGTTTGTTTTGTGACACCGCTGAGATAGAAAATTCTTTCATTATTACATTCCTTAACTTTTCAATGAAAGTTTTGATGATAAAAAAATAATCAAGAAAGTTGCGGATTGTTGTACTCTGTTATTTTTTCGTGTATTTGTCAATAAGAACAAAAACGGTCAGTTATTGTGAGAGCACCCTTATGTTTTAAAGGGTAGATAGAACATTAATGTTTTAAACAACTGACACTGTAACGATACTATTCCTCCAACACTGCTCCATAAATTGTTTAACAAAATTCAAATGTTTTGCAGTTCTTAATTGTTTTTAAATAATACTGCAGGTACTTTAAAACAATCCAACTTTATCCTAATTGTATAAAGTTGTAATTGAAATGCTGTCAATTCTATCTAAGAAAGCAAAGAAACTCTCTAATTGACTAAAGTTTAAACATTACAAGATTGATCACAACTCAATTATTCGGAAAGCTACTGTTTTTAATTACCTGCAATCCAGATTTTACTATTTCTCCATCTATTTTGCAAACAAAAATCCTGCCTGTTTTAATAAAATTTTGATATGACCGACGAAAATCGCTCATTTTGAAAAAATCAACGTATAATAAAGAATTCAATGATTTATGACACAATCAGTTGCAACTTTGATATTATAGGAAGAAAAAATCGGAAGTTGATCAGAAATCTTTAGAGACTACAATCGATTTTGTGTGATAACAGTTATGTGTTGATTTAATGGAAATATTTTGGTATTGATGATGAAAATTTCATAGTTTATTGGAAAATTTATTCTACCCCAAAGTTGTATTCTACTATAACGGAAATGTTCACTACGATTTCCGTTCCGTCGACTATGTATACTGTTACAAATTTATATAAGCCGTCAAATATTCAGAAAGACCTAAAAGCTGTAAATTTACTACCAAATAGGAGTTAACTGAGAGAAATTACGTCAAAGTTGAAACTAATTACACCACAAAATGATCAACTACAAGCTTTTCGGTTGATATGAGAGGTGCCTGTTTTTTTTTTAGTGCAGTTATCACATTTTCGAAAAACAAAACACTGGAAGTTCTCCCAATGAAGAAAGATCAAGTCTTGTCCGAGAAGTGCCTGTAGCTGCCAGGGTCGACAACCGCCATTTAAAGGAATCTGCTGAAATTGAACGAAATAAATTAGAGATTCTTATAAATTCATCATAGCAAAGTCTAGAAATGTTGAAAGTTAAGAACAACGAGTTAAAAGTTTCTAGTTTAACTTTGTTCAGAAAAACAACAGACGTGTTGTAATCCGCCCGGCGCATCCACCAAAATTACTTCCTTAAATATTTTTAAATACAATTTCATAATTATCTGTTGGATGTTATCTATCTTTCTACAATCAATTAAACTGTCTAATGTGTCTTCTTTAAACACAATTGTTCAAATTTAATTATCGAATTGCTGATTTAATAAAATAATAGCAACAAGGACTATAGACAATACCCTAGTCTTGTTATCAGAAAGACCTAAATTTGCTGTATTATTCTAATTAGGATTATTAATAAACTTCTGTTGATAACGATTTTATCAGCAATAATGTTTCCCAAATGGAAATACAGCGACAAGTTCAGTACAGTAATTTTCAAAACTTACTAGGCTATATATGAGAATCACGTCAAGAATCCTTAGAAAAAGTCAGAAGTTACAAGCTTATCAAAATAGTTTCAAAGTAACTTACAAGAGAAATGTTAAAGAACGGAGCAGCTTCTGCAGCGTACCCACCAATCCTACTTTTGTCCTGCGAATGGATCAAGTGTTTGAACGTTAAATTGAAATTTACATGACAAAAGCTATCAACATCTACAAAATAAATCTGGAAGAAGTGAGTACAGCAGTAATTTCAGGCCAAGCTTTCTAAGCAACATAAGAGTGGAGCTTTGCAATCTTTTGTATTACATCAATATTGACGTTATTTTCCAAAGGAATGTATTAAGGTGTTTCATATCGTTCGTTTACAGCTGATCATCAATCGTTCTGCTTTTCCAAAAATTGCAAATTGTGCAAATCATTATTTTTTCATCTAAATTAGAGCAGATTAGTTTCTACAAACTTTTCTCCACTTGATTACAGCCGTTGTTCTATTTCATAAAGAAATTTAATCTCGTATCTCACAAAACAAACAAAAAACACACATAGTCTGGACTTTCTGTTTATCACCTTCTACTGTCTAACGAAGATTGCTTCTTCGTACTATTTATTACAACAAATAACAATTACTATCAATTACCTTTATAAACAGATAATTTTATGAGTTCGTTATTATTAAAATTGATGATTCTTTTGTGTACGCATTTACTATTTATACAGTAAAAGGGGTGAATTTGAAGCATAATCAAGAATTCAATGGATAAAGATAATTCTATAGTCAATATTTACGCTAACATTAACATTAGAATCATCACAAACAATGATTACATTGCAATATTTGAATCGAATCCTTTTCCAACAGTTTCGCTACTATAGTAATCCAGAAATATCGACAAGAAGAACTTGATTTTATTCACTTTCGTCCACAAATTTACATTTTTAGTAATGTTTTGTTGGTTTTTGTACGGTTTGCCTATACCACCATTAAAATTGCATCACTTTACAGGGTATAGATGACAATATTTTCTGTCGGGCAATATTGATTTACTCGTAAATTTGACGTTTAATTATTGTTGAATTGAATCTAAAATTAATCGAGTGCATCTACCATTTCAACTTCTCTGACAAACATTAAGCAGTAAATTTGCTAAACAATCAAGATCTTCGATTGCATTCCAACTTATTAGATTATTATCGAATGCCTAATTCAATTTGATATTCTGATGGATTTACTGTGAAAGCCAAACTCAACCATTAAACAAACAACAATTTTGGTAGCTGAAGATTAAAATTTAGTCAACTTTCAAGCAAGAGTTTAGAGCTAATACTGATTTTAGTCTGCACTCAACACAGCATAACATTGTAAGAAATTTAATTGATAAGAAGAGCCGAAAATCATTTGTCTCAATTTTTATTTACCAAAACAACAGTTACATCCGTCTAACAATTAATAGCACAACTTTAATTGACTATAAACAAACTGTAATGCCTGTTAATCATGAACTGTAATTAACAAAATTCGCATTTACGTCTAAATTGAGTATTTTCTTGTTGTATATTCAACACACAACTTAAAACCAACAATAAACCGAATTAATTGCTTATTGTCTGATAAACAAACTCTAAAATTCTACTAAACTGGCAAATAGATGTTTGTCGAAGATTCGCTACAGTGAATTTCTATAATTTTACGTTTATTTGAAATTTCTGATTTAACCAACTCAATATAATATAATCATCAAACCTGCATGTGAATTTTACGGTATCTGTTAAATCCCACTACAAGTCGTTTGTATAATTCAAAGAGCTTCACAACACTTTGAACTTAATAAACATGAAACAAACATTTATACATTAATGGATTATTGTAAACATGGCAATAAATAAACTCCCCAGTTTTTAATTTAAAATATAAATCATTTCTGTAATATAAACAACGGTATTATTTTACTGTCAACATCATCTTGTTGAATTAGAAAATTTAATTACAAGATTGCTGTACGTCGTAATAGAAACATAAAAGTTGATTAAAAGGTGAATAGATTTCAAGTCACGTTGGATAATTCTGTTATTTGTGACTTTTTTTCTCATAATTTAAATAAAATTTCTAACAATTACATATTCGATGTAATCAAAACAAAACTATATGGCAGAGAGATGGTTATTATCAATCCACTATTGGTGTCAAAAATGAGTCTTTCTAGCATTATTATTAGCATTTTTACGAAATTTACATTTGTATGACAAGCAACAATGTGTGGGAATGTAACATCTGTAACACAGCAGGTCAATCAGAAGTAATGATCAGCTCTCTGTTTCGTATCAGAAGATAATAACAAATCAATTGAAAATCGCGTACAACAAACGCTTGACTTTCACTGTTAGCTTTTAGCATTTTGGTTTAAAGAATCTTTTCAAAATTGTCTTAAACAGCTCATGTATCGACAGTTTTTAAAGAAATTTTGTTGTTTTAAAAATTTGGAAAACCTTATCTACAAATTGGATTGTACTAGACTTATTACAAAGTAAAGCTTTGCGCTCAAAAATGACAATAACGTTGTAGACTTTGTGTTTGCAATAGGTTTTGCTGAAATGGAAGAATGCAGTTCCTCTTATACTTTTATTATGACAAAAATTACAGCAATTTATAGAAAATTTTTTATGGTTCTGCAGTGAACCTATAGTAGAATTAACGAGGCGGCAATCAGTAAAACAAAAAGTACAATATTCAAAACTTTTCGAAGAGTGTACTTGAGAAATACCCACAAATGCAGTGTCAACATAGTTGGAATTGTGGAAATTTAAACTTTTGAAATAATTCAATAATAAAATAAAATAATAAACAGCACAATGTTGAGTGAATAGAACTTATCGTCCTCAACCCTATTCTACGTTCCATCTGTAGCAAATAATTTGATAACGATATGAATTCCAAAAATGATTGCCATATACCTAGGCGTTTAACGAATATGAAATGTTCAATTTTACAATTTTGATTGTGTTCACTGTTGATGAAGGCTGTTGATTGAATGTGAAAAGGAAAATTGAACATTTTTACTGGTAATTTCTGAAAAAACACTAATTGAAGTTTTTTAACAAAAAATGGTGGATGCGCCGGGAAAATGTATTTTACTTTATTTTTTAAATTGTATTCAGATTATTCATCTTATTCCATTATTATCAATTAACTTCACTAATTATTTATTAGATTATCGATCTCTGTGGACATAAAAACTGAAAGCGGCAAAAACTCCTTCTGTCTTTTCATTATTCTGAAATATTCAAAAGAGAATTCAGATCAGTTAAAAACTTATCTATTCTCACAAGTTTCCCAACGATTTCAATCGTATTACACTCCACCCCTTCTTATCAAACTCAGACCAAACGGATGATAAAGCTGTAATTTATAGACATAATGCTTAGGATTTTGAATCATCAGTTTCTGGAAACTAAAAATAGTAGCTTATGTTCGATAATTTAAATGAATTCGTCCGATTTGCTGTGTTAGTGCAGAATCGTCTTGTCTGTTTCTGCAACTGTTGTGAGAGTTATAAGAAATATTCTAGTATTAAGAGTAAATTCTTTAATTTTCAAATTTGCTATAGAATCTGATGAAATCTAACGTTAAACTACGACTTGAACCATGTTTCTAAATATTGTTTACCGACCATAATTACCACCTATTTATGTAGAGACGCGTTGTCAAAAATGGTGGATGCGCCGGGCGAACACGCTTTCGTAAAGAAATAATCACTGCCGTTTTAATTTAATTGTAATTGAACATAAATTAATAATATCTGCTTTGAGAAATACTGAAAATGATGAAAAACTGTGATATATCGGTGTTTCTGTTTGAAACATTCAAATAAAATGCAAATTGCTTGCTGAATTATCTGCTCCAGTGCATTTTTCCAATACTTAAATCCAAATACATCCTATTTCTTATCAAACTCTAAGCCAAACGAACGACAAACCTAGAATTTATAGATGTTACCTACAATATCCTGAATTATTATTATCTGGATTTGCTTTAGAATCTGATAGAATCTAACGTTAAACTACAATTTGACTTACAATCAATAATGTGTGAGAATATAACATCTGTAACACACCAAATCAATCATAAGTAATGATCAGCTTTATGTTTCGTATCAGAAGATAATAAAAAATCAACTGAAAATCGCGTACAACAAACACTTGATTCTCACTGTTAGCTTTTAGGATTTCGGTTTAAAGAATCTCTCCAAAAGTATCTTAAACGGCTCATGTATCGACAGCAAATCCAATTGTACCCGACGTGTTACAACTTAAAATTTTACACTCAAACATGGTAATAACGTTATGAAAAACGAAAGTTTCTACACTTTTATGTCATTTGACATGATAAGATGGATTTTAATGTAAATTTATGAACATTTCATGAGAATTAAAGTCTATTTAGAGATCATTTGCTTTATGATTTGTAGTACAATCCACCCGCATTTCTTCCGCTACTTATTTCGCTTCAAACAACAAAGTTCATGAACTTTTTGGAATAATATGATTAACTGATCTAGATCTTTTACAGCAATAGAGTGATGCCGCATATTTGAAATTTCTATCTAAACTTGTAAGCTCTCATGCCTCTCTTACGTTTAGCTTACTTATAAGACCCTAGAGGATTACTTTGAAAGTTCATCTAACATAGGCTGTTGCTACCCTTTTATTCTATCCCTGAAAAACCATGCACTGTATTAGAATCACGTATTCAGATCCTCTATATAATAGGTGTGCCTTCTGGTTTATTCTAGTTGTTATCAGTGATGTGGTCATTTCTTAAATTACATTATTACATTTCATTGCTTTACAGTTACAAATAGGTAAAATACCATGAAACGTTTTATGTGAGTTGTAAATTAACTTACGTACGACAGTTTCTCCAACATGGGATCGTTATTGATCATAATGGATGGTGTGTTCTGGGACTCATTTTACATAAATAAAATTGCTCACCTATGACTCGTTAGAGGCGACAATTATATTTGAATAAAAGCAACAGAATGTTGTTGAGAGATTACCAACTCTAGTTTCGGTTGAAATGCAACTGGTAGTTTCGACACGTTTACTTTCATCGCTCTACTACTTCCCGATTATGTTTGCTGGTTTTATTCATTTATCTTCAATTTATCTATGCATTAAAGTTGAATTAGATTTTTCGAATATGATTGCAGCCGGTTTCCATAAATTCTTTTTGTTGGAGGTCTAAATCAGCCTTAAAACATACTTTACAGTCTACTAATCATGTTGATTACGGTTCATCTGCTAAGTGTCGTTACGATTAATTACCCACAAAGGTTATTATAACATAGAATTAATGCGCCTCAGTTGTAATCTCTAGAGAACAATTCAGTGTTAGAATGCATTACTTGCACCTGACCTGTAACACTGCAGTTTCTCGATTGTTGTAACTGTTTGATATTAAAAGCGATCTTTAATGAAATCTAATATTGCAATTATTATCTTAATTAAACTCTCTTCGGGTCGTTAAAGTTGATTAGAGTACGTTCATAAATCTAGCTGGATTTTAATCAATAAGCATATCATTTAACAATTATTGATTGATTTCGTTTTGGATAAAACAAGTCAACGGAAAGCTCAAAACTGATAAAGTCACAACATTTTCGTTTATCTGTCTGTGACAATTGTGAGAACTGTTCAAGACGTTACAGATGGTCTTCTATCAACTGCTATTTAAACATTTTTGGCGAACACTTTAAATAAGAGTTCTTGAAAGACTGGCTAAACAGACTTTTCCATTTTCCCTGTTGATTTCTATAACTGTATAAGATTCTTTCGAAATAAGTTGAGATTTTCTTCAGAAACAAACTGAGATACCTACAATTTAATGAAAAGAAAAACGTAATTTGCAGCCCCTTAAAACTGCAATTTTGTTTTTGTAGAGAAGAAGCAGTGAAAAGTGAGTTTTAGAGAAAATGGAAGGCGTTCTGACACTAAATAAGAAATGTTTAGAATTAATAGAGGAACACCACTTAGATTTCTGTAAATTGATGAAAACCTTTGAAAATTGATTTTATAATAGCTGCAAAGGAAACGGTAAAGTATCGAAATTTTGATTGAGCCGATACACTTGAGAACCAGTGACGTATTGCATTTACCACAGACCACAGTATTCTACCCATAGAAGATAATTATTGTTCAAGATATTCAACAATACACAAGTGGTGAGAATTTCGGGTTGACGGGAACTAGAATTCCCCCACAAAATTCTTGTCATTCATACTGATTTAATTTATTTCTTTGATAAAACAGAACAACTGTCAATTTTCATATGAACCAAAACAAATCTAACTTTCACACAGAATAAATAAAGTCTATGCATAACATTAGTGCAATCAACTTATAGCACGCCCGGCGCCTCCACCAAAAATTCATTTCAAAATAAATCAACTCTGTAATGGTTTGTAATATGAGAAAGATTGATAAAGGAATCTCTTTATACGTTTATATCGGCTAAAACATTCATAGAACAGCTGTAAATTTTGTTGGTGCAATAATAACTGCCAAGAAGAAAGTTGGTACATTAGACGTACTTGTGAAAGCCTTTATTGTGTTCCGATCTATTCACATTACATAATTATATTGTTATCTGTGTTTACTAATTATTAGAACGTTTCTACTGTAGTTGAGCAATTACTACAGATTTATTACAATAAATGAGTTATGAAATTGTTCAAATTAACTTACAGAACTTTTCAACTTAATTTTATTCAGTCAACACTGCTTATCTGTAATTAGAAAACTTTCTACATGAATTATAGTAGTTGTTGGATTGAAGTCGTTAAAATTCTGTAAGAGTTTGTCTTGTAAAATATAAACTGAAATATGTAGAACTCAAAAAAAGTTTTTCAAACTTTTAACATTTTAACATGGTAGGCATATTAAAATTTGACTCCGAAAAGGAGAAATAAATGACAAGAAAGATGATGATTCTTATACAAAAACCACAAATATTCAATGCTACACAGATGTACCTTCAAAAGTTGAGCCTTCTTCATTTGTCGTAATTCCAAGAAACTTTCTGTCAGTCATATCCAGATCTAATTACCGTACAATAACTGTGAAATATCTATTCATCAAATATTGGTTTTTGTACTTTTTCCATTTTTTCCATGACTTGTGTCTAACATAAAATAGAAAACAACAACAATAAGCCTAAATCTAATAAACAATCCAAAGAAAATCAAATTTGTCCAACGGTTGTATTGTGGAAAATATTAGAATTGATTGTTAGTTTCGACACGTTCTCCTTTTATTTTGTCTCTCAATTAACCCTCAGGTTCTCTGACTTTTATGAGCAGAACTGAAATTTAATCGTCCTTACCTTTAATTGGAATTTAGTTGTAATTTATGTACTTTATTCCAACAATAACCGAGGAAGTTAGAAGGAATTGTTTCCAGTAATGTTGTTTTTCTATTGATAACAGAACAATAATAGAATGCCCCTAAGGCAGAAGTATTTATATTGAAATCTAAAATTACAGACATTTTCCAGTACGTAATGAAATTATTTTTCATAACTCCGCTTGACTTGACCGACAATTTAACTGATTCCTTCAATTTTGACATCGATTTCTAAAGTAAATATTAGAGTGCAATTCAATATCGGATAACTCAGACTTTGGTATTTACGAAAATCCTTAGTTGAATTTTCGTAAACTGCAGCATTATAATTAACTTAGATATGGTCATTTAAGGGAGGTGTTTCTCATAGTTGAATGGTAAATTTCCATATAACTGAACATTAATTTGAGTGTGAAAGACAATATAACGTATTCAAGTTGCCAAACCAACGCTTGTTACATGGTAATATTGATTTTGTCTGTACTATCGTTTTAAGAGTTTGAATATAGAGTCAATGATCTTCTGTTGGAAAATCTCCAAATAACTTTGAATCCATCTATGTATATGCGGCTTATCAGTAAAAAAACTGTACAATAAGGATAAATCACATTTTTTGCTGTGATATCCGACCTGTGTCAAACTTTATTTTTACAACTTAAGAATTATTCATTTTTATATCGACAATATCCGCATATGCCATGTATATGTACAGATAAGTCATTAATTTACACCCATTCAAGTTGCAATCACTTAAAAAATTATCAACAATAAACAGAGCTTTTTTAGATAAACGGTTAAAACGTACAGTAAAAGAATTCGTGTGGAATTGACGAGGGTCTATGATTGACTTGAAGATCTCAATTCGCTTGGGAAATAAATTTTAATCAGGTGCTACCGATTGTAAAGCATGAAACAGATAAGAAAGCCGAATTGACACATATTTGAGAAAGGCGAAAGGTAAAGAATCCCTACATTTCCTGTTGCTATGTTTAGTGAACGTTTAGGTAACAGCAAATCGGACATGTTGATTTGAATAGTACGAATTTGTATTTAAAGATTTCAAATTTCAAAATTCAGATTATATTCGATCTACTATGTCGTACGTTTTTCAAGGAGAGTTAATCATTTCTGCTATTTTCTTGGTTTCAACTGAACACAACAAAAACTTTGTTTACCCATCTACTTCGTTATTATAATTTTCTAAAAAGCTATAGTCAGCATAAAACTAGCGATCATCTCTTATTTTTCCTATTTTACTGTGTGGAAAAAGCTCAATTCACTTAATGGTAGAGCTTGTACAAAATTTGAATGTCAGATAGTTTTATTAAAAAATCTTATCAATTTTGTATTAAAATTGCTTCAATTCTGATAGAAGTAAATCATCATACAGTTACGAAATGTATTTCCAGTACAAACTGTTGCAATATCACAACCTTGCCTTCACAATTCAGTACCTCCACTTGTTCTCAATTAAGTCTTAATTGCGTTTCTGTCTTTTAATTTCAAAAAAAAACTTCAGCAATTATCTCGAAAATGAAAGATTGGAATAATTGAATGTTTTCCAACAACAGATGAACACACATACACACAAATCATGACAGTTTCTATGACAAATTAAACAAAAGTCCCTTCTGTATTTAAATTTTCAATCTTGATTTGCTTACTAATTTGGAGATAATAACGTGCAATTCAACCATTTTAAATAAAATCCCTAACGGAACAATTCTGTCGCAAAAACAAATTCATAAATAATAATTTTAACATTAATGTGTTGGAATGATAATTCCGTTAGTTGTGAGATGCTTGAATTGTGTTACAGGTGTTCAAAATACAGCCTCTACAATCAACTTTAACCATATAAAGCTCTTAAACCATTAGAAATTCTCTTATCTATTAGTAAACTATCATTGGTGATTAAACACCAATCTCAATTAAATTTAATTTTGTAACAAAACAAAGATAACAAAATTTGAACAATTTAGTAACAACTCTATCATCTCACATATAATTAAACTGCAACAAAACGATAATCTAGAAGTTTCTCATTTATTTCCTAAATTACACTTGAAATTTTGATAGGCTGCAAATGCAAACGGACAAAGATACATGTCAGAAATGATTGATAATTCTCTGTAAACTCTATCTAGATTTAAGTAAAGACGATTTATCATTGATTGTGTGACATATTTTGTAGTTCTGATGGATATACGTAAGCCAATTTCCAGCTAAAATTACCAACGAACTACCACAGAAAACTACGAAGTTAACCGCTACGAGTCCTGTTGATATCTTGTGATTAGTCTAGCAATAGTTAACCATCTATTAATGTGATACGTTACGTATAAGAATCATTAAAAGCTTTATAGAAGACGAATTTCAAGCACATAACCAACAAGCTGACTGTGCTCAGTCCTTAATAAAAGTCTGTAAAAATCAACTAGAGTCACAGTTGTAATTCTTTTACGATATTTTTAACACTCTTAACTGATTGGCGCATCCACCATTTTCACTTGAAACATAAAATATTACTGAACACAGTGAAACGTGTTAGCTATCAGAGAACCATTTCGTATGTGTGTGTGAGATAATTTCGGAAAACACACCTTGTACAACGAATGTTAAGGCGTGTCTCCACACGGACATATTTAGCCGGCTGCCTGTATCAAATTTGTCGCGTAGATAACAGCGCAAGTCAGTAGTTTTGAGTGCTGCCCACGCGTCCGAGCAACACAGTCAATGCCCCTGCAATTTGTTCTATGCGAGAGCGGTGAATGAATAAACATCAAAGGAATATTGCAAGCAATGTGTGTCTCGTGTAGAGGCGCTGTTGGCAACGTTTGCAGCAGATTGATGGCTGGAGACGCGTCTTTCCAGTTTTTAAGCTTATTCCACGTTCTGACTACTGCTTACTGAAAATAATCAATTAAGCATGAAATGAAAATAAAAACGGCAAAAAAAATCGAGTTTCGTGGCAGAGATAGAATTTGTGTACCTTTCATTATTTAATTAACAATGGAAACCGTCCATTATAGTTTCCTTCTTTTTTTGTTTTGTCAATCATAAAGCTTCGTTGGCAAATTGTTCAATTCAGTACAGATATTTGATGTGTAAAATGTGAATTCCGATCGATTCGGTTTTATTGTCCAAAAATTATGAATATCCTGAAATTTTCCTGACACATTACGAACGTATTTAATTAATATTGAGCTATATTTCAAATTAATCAAAACCCAAATAAATGGTTAATTGTGGAAAATGTAGAGATAATTAGAATTTGCTTGATTTACAACATTCATCCGTAATAATTATAATTTATAATATACGATAATTAAGGTACATACATTGGACAACTCTTGATAAGAGCTCATCAACACAGATATATCGTGGAATTATCAATTAATTCTAAATTTTGAGCACAATGAAATGCGCTTCAGCTCCAAAATTCAAAATATTCAATGTTTGCAGGTACTGTCTGCACTGGGTTGCACGGCACCGCAAATTTGCGTTGTAATTGTGTGTCACGTACGTATTTTGTTTCCCGTAGTTGGCAGCATAAATCTCTAGTATGCAACAGATTGCAGGCGTTGACTGTGTTGCTTGGGCACGTGGGCAGCACTCAGAACTGATGACTTAAGCTGCTACACACGCAACAAATTTGATACAGACAGCATGTTGCCGGCTAAATGTGTCCGTGTAGAGACGTTCTTTCAGTCAAAGAAAAGTTGCTTTTATCTGCAAAGCTAGAACTCAAAAAGAGACGATAAGACTAAATCTTCAATGCAAATACGAACATATAAAAACAAAAGCTTACCTCCCATGTAAACTCTCTCGGATAATAATTGACAGTAATCCGGAGATTTAGCACAGATCCGAATTGAACTAATTGTAGAATAAAAACGTTAAATTTTGATACACAAAGAGGCTTTATGTGAATTTTTTATTGAATAAAGACAATGTGGCGTATACTGTAAATAATCTATATTGGTATGTTAATAGTGTTTTCATACAACTTTACTCTTCCTACGTTGAATTTCCACTATTTCATTACCATAAATATTAAAACTATCCCTATCTAAACTCATACGTCGCCTACAATGCTTTCTGTTGTCTACACTATGTAACTAAAACATGACAACCTCACATGGGTTGCAACAATACAATAATTGCAGAATGTAGAGTTGAAATTTTACACCCTCGTTGTTTGTTATTTATTGTATTTCTGGTGACAGGTGACAGTTCTGATTGTTATTGTTTCATGAATTGTCGACGGTAATGTTGACTAGATGTTTGACTACCAAAGTTTTTATAATTCAATTGTGAAAATTTATTCAATCAGAATAAACAACCATTCATAAAGAATTCCAATTAATTCTGTAAACTGAAAGCTACAATCATTCCTTTGATGTTTGTTCATTCACCGCTCTAGCATGGAACAAATTGCAGCCATTGAGCGACTGTGTTGCGCGAGCACGTGACTAGCACTCAAAACTGCTGACTTGTGCTGCTACTCACCCGGGAAATTTGATACAGACAGGCTAAAAGTGTCCGTGTGGAGACGCGACTTTAGGGGACCGTATAAAATAAACGGAATCCTTATAGTTTTTGTAACAAGATCAAAACTCTCTAATTACGGTTCTTTATTATTTGAATAGTTGTGGTCTTAGTTACAAAAATCCTGACTACGTGTTTAAATAAAAGTTAAATCATCTTTTTGTAATTATATACGTGCAACGAAAAATTTATGGATTTAATACAATTTTTCTACATTCCTGAAATGATCCGATTCAACTATTCGTTCAACTATTACAGGAGTATTATCGATGTTAGCATGAAAATTTATAAAATTTAAAAGACAAAGGTGATAAAAGCAAATCTTATATACGTCCAGTTTTACCTCCTGCAAGTCTGCCAAAAGGAAATGTGATTGATTACGGTTGCTACCGAATATTGAATGTCTTGTCAGATTATGGTAGATGGATGTAAATCGATTGACCTAATGTCCACTATAACACTTCGATACTTATGCTGAACAAAGCCTTGTTATCATACAATCTAAATCCTTTACCATCCATTACATACATTTCAGGCTAATCAGTCAAAGTATAGGTGATTATGTTTATTTGTGATAAGAGAGAACAGAAAGCCAAATAAAATAGATAGCATCTATTTGTATACTGATAAATCATTCATAAAACAATCGAATGAAATTGGATAGAAAAACGAAAAGTATTCCAGACAAGCGGTTGACATGCCTTTCTACGCTTTTTACAACTTTTTTACATCAAACTATTGCAATCCTCCTTCAAATAAAAACCTTGAAGATAGAACTTTCAAGATCTGATAGATTAAATGTGTGGGATTTAACGTGATATTCTCTAATGTATTTAAACGAATAAATCATCACACAGTATCTCTAATCTGATTAGAAGTTTCCCATTAAAAACGACATGTAATACAAAGAATTTGTGGAAAATCTAAAAATTATCGATCGAAATTCACTTAAAATTACCACAAATTCAATTCTATATATATATAGAAATGTTATCGAAATTTCCAATTTCCGGTCACGTTTCTATCGTTACACTTGAATGAAGTAGGAATTGAGTCACAAGAAAAGTATGAAAATGGATCAAAAAGGCATTTTATAAATGCAGTCGGTTGATTTTGAGAATTTTGAACAATTAAATATCTACAAACTGTCCAACTTTACTCCATAATTCTTTGAAAAAACTGCGTCTCTTGTAAACGTAAACTCCAGTTCTTTTCTCAGAAATAGCTTTCATTTTATCTCTTGCCTATTCCTTAGCCTTTATTCCATTTATTCAATGAATATATAATGCCATTTGTTCTACCCATTGTGTTAGTGTCCATTTTCTTAGGAAATCTTCAACGGTAATTGGTTTATTTATAACAGAAAAGATGCAGAATTATTCTAAAAACAGCTGTGTCTAACAAGGAATTATTGTCAGTCTAATGGGGATTCTTATTTGATAGAAAAGTGCCAGTAACAGTACTTGACACGATTTACAACGTACGTTGAGTATCAATTACCATACATCGGTTAATTATGAGAATTCCCAATTTTTCAGGTGGAGACTTGGGAGACACATTGCTATTGATTTCAACCAGTTTCAGCTAAATTACCAAAAACTCCATGAATACGTCTCTTCAACAATAATTGGATCATTTATAACAAAAAATATGCGAGCCTTATTTGCGAAAAACAGATGTATATAATCGAGAATCACCGTTAGTCTGATGGAGCTCTTATTGGATGGAGAACTGCTCGAAACAGTACTTGAAACATTTTGAAACGTATACGTTGAACGGCACTCACCATACATCGTTGCTGCAAACATTCCAATTATGGAAATAGATAGATCTTCAATAATACAAAAAATTGTTTACCATTTATACCAATTTTTCCAGAATTATATGAATATAAAAATGGTGGATGCGCCGGGTGAAATTCTAATATTTTTAAATTTACAGCCTTAATTATACAATTTGCAATAATTTCAAATTAACCACAAGATGCCCGTTTGCTTTTAATTTCTTTTCGCTTAGGATAATATTCCTGTACAGCCTAATGTTGACGCTGTAAATCATTAAACGTCAAATAGAGTGCAACTGGCACTGACACTTTACACGAAGGAATCGCCTGCAGAATAGATCGCAGAACCACATTCTCATTTAAAAGAATAGATTCGCCCAAAATCCACGAAATGATAATCCGGGTCTAGAGTCATCAAGCAACTAAGTTGCTCTTTTATCGTTAGATACGGCTTAAACATTATTATTAAAATTGAAAATTCAATCAACTCTAATACGAGGGACATGAAATAATCATATTGAGTTGGTTTATTAAATTTTTATCCCTGATGCTTTAACTATAGTTGAACAGGGGAAGAAAGGAGGAAGCTTTTCAAATTCTTGTTTACATTTTACGATTTAAACGTATATGAAATTCCAAAAATTTCACAATTCTTTCGTGAAGAAATATGAGATTCTGGTGTGTTTGTGTGTGTGTGTGAACATCATTTGAGAGGCACGAGAGACCTGGAACCTACACATACATGTAGGTAGATCATGCGCGAGTACAACGCCCGGATCCGGAGTGTTACTGGAGTAGGCCAGTATTCTCCGGTGCTTCACTAAATCCAGACATTCAACATTACGCGTATTGTTTATAAAATCGAAAAATCGTCAAAAAACAAATAGTGTTATTCAACTAAACACACAAACAACTCATTGAAATTGAAATAATTCGAATCACGGTAGAAGAAACAGGTGGAGAAGGCAATAAATGTAAGTCTTATCCGTATTTTTTCAGTTTTTCTTATAGGAGATTGATCAATATAAAGTACACCTCTTACACCTTTTTGTATTTACCTTTCATTATTCAGTAATTTATGAGGTCCCAATATATGACAATCAAAGTCAGTTATACATAGCCGACAAGGATGATACACTTGAGACAAACTATACCATTCTACTACGTTGAAGCGCAACTGGTAGTTTCGAACGTGTTTCCCTGTTTCTGCTGCTAATCCACACATAGAGCTTGGTAAATCGTGTTTTTATCATTATTGCCGATTTTCAGAATAATTTAACAGGAATCGGATTAATTCATCTTTGAATCGACACGAAAGATGTTCTCTTAACGACCCAGTTCCTTTTGCATTCAATTTGGTGCTAGTGGAGACAGTTTTGCTCATATGGTCCTGCTTTCAAGTTTTCTTATATTTATGCAGTGGCAATGATTCGATTCAGCTGGTTCTGTACTATTGATTCACTGATTAATTTCCTATTTTCTTCTAGCATATTTCAATAAAATAGATTTTAAAAGTTGACGTTCTCTTTCAAGTGTTGACACGTCTAGAAACACAACAAATATAACTTTTGCCAACTTTGTAAAAGATACATCAACTTTAGAAGACGAGAACGGTCGAAAATAATGAAAAAGACTGTTATTCTATGCAGAAACTGTCAACAATTTTACTTTAAAACTTCAATACAACTCTTCTAAAAGTTTTCCCAATTCCATATATAGCTGGGAATAAGTTTAAGTTAACTTTTGAAGCTACAAGTTATACGTTCTTTAATGCTTTATTATTTACAAATACGTTAACATATTTAAGTTTATTATACGTAGATTTAAGATTCAATGGATGCATATTAAATGAATTCCATACATAAGTTTAATGTCAAAATGTACTAATTACATCTTGGAAATGCAACATTGCACTACTCTAATTCTGATGGTAATAGAACGGATAATAATTTAATAAGCATTTCTAGATTAACAGCAACTTTAATGGTGACTGTTAACCACCCAACATTAAAGCATACAATCTCCATTAGGGTACTTCTATTACGATTACAAACATAACAGCTTGACGTACAGTAACGAAGATTATAGATTGATGTCTCTTCAGCTCTTATAAAAAAACATTTGTTATAGTATCAGCAATACACATGTCTCCGGTATTCGGTTTTGTTCACGAATTGTCAAAGGTGTAAATCTATTCTCAAATGGAAACACTGTCAAGTACCTACCAATGTAACTCACTCTTTATTAACAGCAGAAATTGCAATAACAAAGAAATCGTTGTGTGAAAAATTAGATAACTCTCTCGTTAACAAAATACATTCAAGTTCTATTTAAAATGTATCTGTATTTGTTAGATTTTCTAACGGAAGGGCATCAGTCTTTCTACTAAATTATGAACAAATTCGGCTCAATCTACACAGTTTAGAGTAGTAGCCTGAAATTACAACTAAATAATGAAATAGATGGTGAAAAAGTAACTCATAAAGAATGCTAGAATCACACCAGTAATATCACGTTTATAATTGAACTACAAAATTATTTATTCTATTTGAACTGCATTGGATTTAAAATACGTCCCATATGGGGAGCCAGTTTCGTTTAAAGCTAGGCCTACACATTCCAATCTGTAGGAGTAAGTTGTAGGATGCGTACGACCACCTACAGGATCCCATCAGATGAACTTGTAAGGGCCAATTTCCCCATTTACGAAATAACGTGATCTTACAACCGTATGATAAAAGACGCTGCTGTAAGGAGGTCTGATAGTCCTACACTATTCTCGCTCCGACGGTAGGCCGACAATGGAGAATCGTAGCGAGTGTAGTCCTACAGATTGGACTGTGAATGCTTAGTTTTTTGAGCAGGTTGATAAGAAATTTTAAAAATTATAACTATTAGTATTGGATAAAGACCACGACCAAACGTATGACAAACATGACAAACAATAAGATAACAGTTGGTTGTTTAATAATTTGCTCCTTCACAAACCACCAAACAATCCTTCCTTAATGACGGTGTTGTTGTTTTATAACTTTGACAAGGGAAAGGCGTACATTTCGTGTGTTATTCTCTGACTTAACAAGAAAAGTTTTGATAATAAAAAAAAGAAAATCAATCAACAAAATTGCAAGCGTGACTATTGTCATATTTTGTTTTATTTTCATGTGCTTATCAATAAACCCAACAACAGACAATCATTATAAGAGCATTCTATTGTTTCATAGTGTACACAAAGCACTAATCTTTCAAATTATTGACAGATGCTTCAACAATACCACTAGCATTTCTTTACTTGTCCATAAATGCTGCAATTTTGAAGGATTTAATTATTTTTGAATAACGTGCTATTTTATTCTATTTGTATAAAACTGTAATTAAAACAGCTTTAATTCTGTCTAGGTACGAAAAGAAATTCTAACAAATTCTGTCGAGTGAATGAAGTTTAAAAATTATAAGTTCAACATTTGAAAAGCAACTGAAATGCTCAATTATAATTTTAATTGATTACAAAATAGAATTTATTATTCTGTCGTCAATAGAACACGTCCGTATGTCTATTTTTAAAACGAAAATCCTACCTGTTTTAATGAAACTGTCGATACTCCAATTTTGTTTTGTAATAAAATATGTAAGTCGTGACACGGATGACAGGGATCGTGCCTGCTGAATGTATCAATCTATAATACAGAGAAATGTCCTTTTTTTATTCGTTTTACCGTGCAAAACAACTGGGACGTTGAGATTATAACATTCAAGAATTGAAAGGTGGAAACAACTGTCTCGTGCTGTATTTCGTTCTGTGGCAAATGGACCTTGCCTCCGATGCCAACACCCACCTTCAACAACAACAACAACAAAATTGTCTCGTAGCTGGTTTTTGTTCGATAATAGTTTTAGTTTATCGTGTGTTTGTCTAATGGAAATATTTCGATATTCACGATAAAAATTTCGTAGGTTATTGTAAATTTCATTCAATCAAGCTACAAAGTCGCATACTGCTACAGCAGAAACCTACTCTACAATTTATTATTATCAGACATGTTTTCCACCCTCTCATCTATATTCTTGTTCCATTGGCAATAAAGTAATGCAAATTTACATAAATCTTCAAACGTTCAATAGGACTTATTGTTAGAATCGCACAATTTATTGTCAAATTGGACATACGACAAAATCGCTACAACTTCAAACCGATCTTTGTTCCGGGATTATCGCAGTGCTTACATTGTAAAGCTGCAAATCCCTTTAATTAACAACAATAATTGGTTAAAACTAGACCAAATTACCATTTAAAAACAGAGAATCTAGTATAAGAGACAACAAAAACAATCTCTTGTTGGAAAGTACCTTATCAAACGGCATATTTAAACAATTCAGATTGCTTGCAATTGGATATCGATTATTTGAAACTGTGTACTTCCTTATGTGATACATTTTATGATCCAATTTGCATTATTAGGATTATAGTTGACTTTTATTGCAAATTAAACAATAATAAACGATGCAATAAATATTATAGTTTAGACAGTATTACTAAGGAAAATACAACAAATAGCTACCGTTTCAGTTTATTCAATTAACTGATTACGAAAAGAAATATTCACGTTTTATTCAAAACTTACTTACGAATTTTGAGATAATCATCTTGAGGAGAATATAACAGCTGGAATTGTGGATGATCCCAATTCGAATCACTAAGAGGAATTTGTTGAAATTCTGTAAAATAAATGAAAGACTTTTAGGATTTAATCGTAGTAATATCCCAGATACGTAAAAACTTGGAATTTTACCACAAGTTGCTTGCTTAATCTTCTTTTTAGTATTTGCAAGATAGTTAAAAGCTGAGAATATCAAGAATTAGTTCAATATGCCAACTCGTCGATTTTTGATTCATCAGTAAAGTAGAAATAAATGGTTGTAAATTGCCCGGCGCATCCACCAAATCACCCTCTAATATACAGGCTATATCAGCCAAAGTTACAGTTTTCGTATTTTTTAGCAAGACGAAACAAAAACACAAGAAAACTCCGTCTAAAAATGACTTGATAACAAAATGGGCCTTATCGAGAAAAGCGTTTCTAATATTTAAAAAAATGACCAATATCTCTCAGAGCCTACACAAAAATAAACAATAAATGATAAGAAGAAACGTTAAAGTAAACAACTGGCGATTGTTTAATGGAAACATCGTCCACGCACTTGAAAAAAAAACACAAAAACAGATCAAAAAGACGTATTTCAAATGAATTGATGGACACGTCAGCACATCTGACAATGAATTCAGTGTCAAGACAAGGTAAACAGTGCAACTGACCCCTAAAAGTATGAATATGACGATTTTCGAAAATGAAGAAGAACTTCCATAGTTCACAAATTTCGGAATTTCAGCTGTTGTGGTTCTTTGCTCATTTATGAATATGTTTTGAGTGATACTGACGGAAACTGTACCTTCGGCTGATTCACCTTGTATTAGATGTGATTTTAAAGACGACTATTAAATGTTCCATCTGATACGTCTTCTTTCATTATAACCGAATTATTTTCAAGACCGTCAAGTTTAATAATTAAGAAATGAATTTAATGAAATCAAATCAACAGGTAGAACGCATTGGTTTCGTTATCAAGGAATCCATATATGAATCGTAAATTTCCTGAATTATTCAAGTTATGATTACCACAAGATCTCTTCGAGTTATGATATTAATCAGCAATATTGTTTTTAAAGAGAATTGTAGACTAAAGTTCGCTGCTTTTATATGGAAGGCTTCCAGACTATATTAAACAAATTCCAATTAATCTTAACTTATAACAGAGACTACAAGTTAAGAACAAATCTTGTGAATTGGTGATTTCCAAACCTTGTCGATGTAGAAGTACCGTCAAACTCGTACTGTTCTTACAAATACATTCATATGTTCACAATTCAGGAACACACCAATAAGTCCAAAGAAGCTGGATATTCGCCCAGCGCCTCCACCAAAATTCCACTCTATTCCTAATATATGTGTGTAAAAATTGATAAAGAAACTAAAATTTACTTAACAAAAACAAAGCAAATATCTTAGAAAATCAATAAATACAACCAAACTTTCGATTAAAGCAAGATTTTTGTATAAACAAACAAGACATGTAAGATAAGGCAACATAAATAGAAATAACATGTGCTAGTGGTAGTTTTTCGTTTCGTTTATTGTTCAATTTTTATAATTTCCTCAACTTATTGTTTAGAAATGATGAGAATTGCTGTTTCCATTAAAATTTTCAATTAGAACAAATGCCAACGACAAGATCAAACTAGTTGTTGTTGTTGTATTTTTACTTCTCCTATGAAGTTATCTCTTCTTTTGATTATTGTCGTTGCTCTATTTCATAAAGAAAGTTAATCTCATATCTCGTGAAAAGCCAAACGAAAACAACGAAAGAATCTTTCTATACAGTTATCATTAATTACGTTTCTAATCAATAAAAATTAAAATAGATTACTTCATTAATTATTTGTATTAAATTGATCGATCATCTTTATAAACAAAAAGCGTAAATTGCAATATTTGTGCGTCAATCATCAAAATTTGCAACATTAAAACACACAAATAGTGCTTGATTTCATTTGTCTTCGTTTACAAACATCATTCGATTATCAGCACTGTCTTATGTGTGTCACACTTGTCTAACTGGCTCTTCCCTAACTCACTGAAGTTTTGACCACCGATACAATTCGTCGACATGCAACATTCTTACAATTTACAACTAGTGAAATATTGCGATTATATTTAATTTAGTGGAAAAGTAACAGAACACTTGTCACTTGGTATGGTTAACAAAGTTTCGTTTTCCAATGACTAGATGGACCTCTCAAAGAACCCTAAATCTCTAAATTCCTTGACCATAAATTCGGCTATTACAACTGTAAGTGTTAACAGTACCGGAAACGTTGATATGAATGGTTAACCAAATTTCCATATTTTTGTACACATCCTCATCTTTTCGTAAAGAATTTACATATTGTTTTGTTGAACTCATTATCTTCCTTGTGAAAGAATCTGTTGTTAAATGTTAAGAAAACATTACTGACATCTAATTTCCTCTTCATTGATATCTTGTCAATATTGTCATTATGCTTTCGTACGGTATAAATGAGAGAATAGCCCTACAGCAGAACATGTCAAATAATATGGAGAAGTTGACAATCTGACATATAACAACATTTAGAGAGCCATTTTGTTCAAAATTTACATTCTTATGTGAAATGTGGGGAAACATTGGAGATACCGTCAAACAACAATGACACCAATCTTACAATCACCACAACTTTAATTAACCAAAACCAATTTGTTATTGGTGAACTCGAACAAACAAAATTCTTGTTTGGATCCAAATTGGAGAATTTCTTGTTGAACGCACCAAAAAACCAACAAAATAGCAAACTTTGCAAGTCTTGAAAGTATTGAGACAGCAGTATTTTACCGAAAATTCCCATTTCTTTAGCTTAATGTAGTTATTAGAATTTCTCATCCACCCAACTCGATGGTCACGATTTATAGCCTAACCTTCCACCTGAATTAACTCACTAAAATTTTGCGGTAACCATTAAATTCCACTATAAACCACCTGTATTCCATGAGCTTTACAGCTCTTTCAAAACCTCTAAGAAACTTGAAACAAACATTAATGGATTATTGTAAACATGATTGTAAATAAACTTTGCCTGTTTTAGTTTTTAATTAAAAATATAAATCATTTCTGTAATATAAACAGTAGGATTACTTTACTGGATTTACTGTCAACATTATCTTGTTAAACAAGAAAATTCAATTACAAGATTTGTAGTAAATCGTAACCGATGCATAAAAATTGATTAAAAGATAAATAAATTTCAAATAACCTGGATATTTCAGTCATTTCTGACTTCTTTCTTGGTAATTCAAATGAGTTCTCTTTAAATTATGAATTGGATGCAGTTTGTTCGTAATTTAAAAATCTTTGTTGCCGAGAGAAAAAATTAAACTACATGACAGAAATTTACATTTGTATGACAACCAACAATGTGTGGGAATGTAACATCTGTAACACACCAAATCAATCATAAGTGATGATCAGCTCTCTATTTCGTATCAGAAAATAATAAAAAATCAATTGAAAATTGCGCACAACAAACGCTTGACTTTCACTGTTAGCTTTTAGCATTTTGGTTTAAAGAATCTTTTCAGAATTGTGTTAAACAGCTCATGTATCGACAGTTTTTAAAGAAATTTTGTTGTTTTAAAAATTTGGAAAACCTTATCTACAAATTGGATTGTACTAGACTTATTACAAAGTAAACCTTTGAGCTTAAAAATGACAATAACGTTGTAGGCTTTGTGTTACCAATAGGTTTTGCTGAAATGGAAGAATGCAGTTTCTCTTATACTTTTATTATGGCAAAAATTACAGCAATTTACAGCAAAAATTTTATAGTTCTGCAGTGAACCTATAGTAGAATTAACGAGGCGACAATCAGTAAAACAAAAAGAACAATATTCAAAACTTTTCGAAGAGTGTACTTGAGAAATACCCACAAATGCAGTGTCAACATAGTTGGAATTGTGGAAATTTAAACTTTTGAAATAATTCAATAATAAAATAGAATAATAAACAGCATAATGTTGAGTGAAATGAACTTATCGTCCTCAACCCTATTCTACGTTCCATCTGTAGCAAATAATTTGATAACGATATGAATTCCAACAATGATTGCCATATACCTAGGCGTTTAACGAATATGAAATGTACAATTTTACAATTTTGATTGTGTTTACTGTTGATGAAGGCTGTTGATTGAATGTTAAAAGGAAAATAGAACATTTTTACTGACAATTTCTGAAAAAACACTAATCAAAGTTTTAAGAAAAAATGGTGGATGCGCCGGGCAAATGTATTTTACTTTATTTTTTTTCAATTGTATTAAGACTATTCATCTTATTCCATTATTATCAATTAACTTCACTAATTATTTATTAGATTATCGATCTCTGTGGACATAAAAACTGAAAGCGGCAAAAACTCCTTCTGTCTTTTCATTATTCTGAAATATTCAAAAGAGAATTCAGATCAGTTAAAAACTTATCTATTCTCACAAGTTTCCCAGCGATTTCAATCGTATTACACTCCACCCCTTCTTATCAAACTAAGGCCAAACGGATGATAAAGCTGTAATTTATACACATAATGCTTAGGATTTTGAATCATCAGTTTCTGGAAACTAAAAATAGTAGTTTATGTTCGATAATTTGAATGAATTCGTGCGATTTGCTGTGTTAGTGCAGAATCGTCTTGTCTGTTTCTGCAACTGTTGGGAGAGTGATACGAAATTTTCTAGTATTAAGAGTAAATTCTGTAATTTTCAAATTTGCTGTAGAATCTGATGAAATCTAACGTTAAACTACGACTTGAACCATGTTTCTAAATATTATTTACCTAGCACAATTACCACCCATTTATGTAAAGACGCGTTGTCAAAAATGGTGGATGCGCCGGGCGAACACGCTTTCTTAAAACAATAATTACTGCTGTTTTAATTTAACTGTAATGAAACATAAATTAATAATGATCTGCTCTGTGAGATACTGGAAATGATGAAAAACTGTGATATATCTGTGTTTCTGTTTGAAACATTCAAATAAAATGCAAATTGCTAGCTGAATTATCTGCTCCAGAGTATTTTTCCAATACTTAAATCCAAATGCATCCTATTTCTTATCAAACTCTAAGCCAAACGAACGACAAACCTAGAATTTATAGATGTTACCCACAATATCCTGAATTATTATTATCTGGAAACTATAACTTGTGGTTTACCTTTCCGGTAGTGTTCAGTAATTTGAATAAATCTTATCGATTCTATTCCCAAAGGAAAACAGGAAGAACGGCTGTATTTGAATCTATCGCGGATATATAAAAAGGTGATTTTATTGGAGATGCTTTCCAATTAGTACCAAGAATTAGGTTACCAGTTCTAGGCAACATCGTTAAGGAGAATGTATTTTGTTACAACTAACAGAAATAGTGTCGCTTCCGACTACAATAGACGCATGTTTCTGTAAATATGAATCTTACCGTATCCCTCAGGACATTTTATCCTCAATAGATAATTGGTAAGAGAACACCTTAACAATTATAAAAAAAACATCCAACTGGAAGCTTAGAATTATTTAGGAACGGAATCACTCACTAAATTATTTTAGAAGGGTTTACTTACCTACACCCATCCAGATATCATGTAGAATTCACAGTTCTTATTTTCTTGAAAGCTTCCTAGAAGTTTTCCACATAAATATTTAATCGTGACAACCTTTCAGTTATTCTCTTGAAGAATTCATAAAATATTTCTTTATCTTCTTCCATTGTCCGTAGGTTATCTCTCCAAATGTTCACATTTTATATCATCCCGCAACATTTACCTTTCTCGTTCTACTTCATTGTTTCTAAAATATTGTTATTCGTTTTCTTAATATTTCAGTTGTTGAAGATAACCAAACAACTGAATATAATAGAATAGGAAGGTGGAGAATTTTTAGTGGATTGTATATTCGTGTAATGCCTGTTGCATGCCAAATCCATACAACACAACAATATTGGTGACAAGGAAGGATGGGCTGGCTAATTGCAATTATCCTGCTGCTAGCCCTTATAGCTTTAATTGGTAAGAATATTACAAACAAATAAAATTGATTTACAATTATTGATTTTTATATAAATTATTATAGTGACTGGTTTACCATCACCACAGAATACTGTCCATGTACAACCACAAGCTGGCTCACAAAATACACAACAACACACAAACAGTACACCAATACCGGGTGTAATATTCACAGCCGGTGGTGGTGGTGTGGGTGGTGTCCGACGAACATTATCCGGTTGGAGGGAATGGCGACGAGCCGATCCAACATTAATCAACAGTTTATGGAGAAGCAAAATGGGAAATGGTATACGGAAACAACTCGGTATATATTCAATTATTAATAACAATAATAATGATAATAATAGTTTCTATAGTAATGTTGTAAATTTAGAGTTTTTTTTATGTGGTAGTAGAATTTCCTGTATCATCCGGAAGTAAGTTGCTTTAACCAAAACGTTATCAAAACATCATTGCATCATTATCAATCAAGTGGGCAAAGCAAGTAGGCATACTGCACTTTGTCAACTTATTATTCCATCAGCATTACCACTTCGGTTAATGCCTTCCACCCAATAGTTTGTTCACAGATTACAGCTAAGTCTCTAATGTAAACAAGCTATCTCTGGGTTTATATGTGGGGGATTTATTTTGATAACTACAGCTTCCAAGCAGCGTACTCTTTAAGAATTATTTTTTCAGCTGTTCATAAAATCCTCTTTTTTAATCTTTTATAATTGCAAGAAGCAACTTTGATGCAACAATATTGCCTAATTATACAAAGAAAACTCTTTTAATTTAATCTGGAGTATAAAACAAAAGTTTAGACAAACAAACTAGAATACCATTCATATAAAAGTCTGTATAATAAACTGAAATTGAATAGATGTGTTCATATTTTATAATTAGAACTCCACACCATTATAATAACTATCTAGGGCACAGGATGACCGTAATAATAATGATCATAGAAACTTGTTTACAGTTTGCATTATTGATTTCTATACAAAATTATTCAACATAGAAAAGCTCGAAAAATAGCTTGCATTTGTCAATAGAAATGTTTACGTCTTTCAATTCGATTTAAACAATGGTTTAATACTTCATTTGGTATTTACAACAACAATCGTCATCATCATCATTATTACGATCATAAATAAAATTTATGGTAGATCATTAAGGAAGCGAATCAAAGAGCTTTTGTTATTCACAAGACAGTTTCTTTATAGAGATGCATCTTCTATTATTATCATCATCATCTATCCATTATGTTCTGTTAACAATAAGAAAATAAGACGATTGTCGAGCTTTCATAACATCTGGCTGTTGATGCCTTTTATTATTTGATGAATAAAGGCATTAATTTGTGACGTTTCTTTGTGTTTTTCTATACAATCAAAGAATCAATGTTGGAAAATTACTCGGAATTAATGAATAATGAAAGAAAATTAAAGAGTAACGATTTTCTCCATATAGCAGCATATCCAGATGCCACCAAAGCAAAGTGAGACTCGGGTTCGATTCCCGGCTGAGTGTCCCTAATTTTCTTTCATTATTAATTAACAATAAGCTCCATTGGGAAAAATCTTTACTCCGAATGTCTTGTTATCTGGAAAGCGGAGAAGGGGTTGATAAAAGAAGCCAAAACGCTAAACTTCACTAAAACTATTTGTTATTTGTTCCAGGCAACGCCGAAGTCTACATAATGTTAGCCCTTCTAATCGGCCTAGTGACTGTTGTTATCGGTTGTTGGTTATCCGACAATTGTTGGTCACCAGATCCAGATACACATATTATTACCGTAGCCTGACCACAAGCCAAACCACCACTAAATTCACCACAAACACATATATCTGTTGTGAATATAACAACATTATCACCACAATCATCATTTGCATCAACTGCCCCATCAGTATCAGCATCATCATCATCAGCATCATCAAAAACAACATCATCATCATCATCAGCAACAACACGATCAATATCAAGACAATCAAGTCCGGAAAGCGATTGGCCATTAGTTGATAAAAATGATTCAACAATGAATCTATGACATCACGCTTACTGTGATGTTATCAATAATGACATCACAGATTCTATTATTATTAAAATGATTGATAATAATGATAATACATGTATTGTACATAATAACAATAATAATAATAACAATAATACAACAATAATTGAAAACGGGCATGTATGCCAAATACAAATGAATGATGATGATGATGATGATGATGTTCTTAATGATGAAATCATTAATGATGATGAACTAATTGAGAATGAAGAGGGTAATGTTTGTGATATTCATCGATATGATATCAGTTGATTGAACTAAATTTCGAGTGTTGAATTTATTACGTCACAAACTACCAATAATAAACCATCAAATTCATCATGGACAGTCTGTATATTGCAACAAAAGGAAGGTGCCTTTTTATAACAACCAAAGATCACTTCCCAACACACATCCTAGATTTTTTCTAATGCACTTCCTCAAATAGTGATGTCGTCGCTTATTATTAACTTACAAATATATTGGATGAAAAGGATAATGTTTAAAATTATAAAATGCAAACGTGTTAGTTTTGTAAATTACCTTTCAATCCTCTTATATACAGAAACCCCAAGACTGCAATTGCCAAAATGGATTTGTACATATTTGATAAGAGCATAAGAACTAGAGAAAACATGAAATAGTGGTCGTTGTTTCTATGAATTTCACCACTAAAGACCAATAAATAGGAACATATCTGACAATACTTTAACAAAAAGAAACATAGATTATACGAGAGAAAAACCAGGATCTAACCCTGCGACCACTATTTTACATTTTTTCTAAACAAATATAGGTAGTCAAAGTTTAGATTTTAATTTTGTAAATAAATTGTAATATTTATTTAAATAATTGTAAAATAAACAAAACTGCAAGTGTCAATTAATAGTTAGACGATACTGTTCACATTTTAGATGTTTAATTATACAAAACTTAATCTTCACTTAACTCTATATATATATAAGCTTTAAATGGCTTTATTATACATGAAAATGTTTAGATGTGGTGGTATAAATAGTAAGAAATCTCTATTTAGAACCTTATCATATCAGCCTGCCTTTCCTGTGCTGTGCCTCTAATCACCCATTCTTCATTTACTTATAATTAACTACATAATTAATAAATTAACTAATTAACAAAATTAAACGATAATTATTAATTAAATAAATTGAACTATAGTTTGTAAAAAACAGATTGGCACAATATTTGGTATTTTATGAAATTAAATTAAATATAATTAATATTTAAAAATTAATATAATTTCTAATGAAGACTGATGAATAATATGCAAATTTTGAAAATAAAAGAGTAGCTAAAACGGCCTAATAATGCTTAACTCTATTAGTAAAACGTCTTACAAACAAAATAAAGCTATCCTTCTAATTTTGCATTTATGATAATTTTAACGTTATGTCGCTTAAGAATAATTGCTCAATTGTATATAAAAAGAAACAATTTATGTTTATATATCTGTTACCAATACGATTAATTTAGAATTTGTGTGAAATTACCATAAATTTGGTAACAGAATATTGTTGTTTTCGTGTTTGTTTGTTTGTTTTTGTTAATATAAATGCATGATAGAGGGATCAATATTAGTGGTAAATGTAACCTGAAATTTAATAACCGGTTTTTAATTGTTGTAACATTTGAAATACAATACAGCAACGATATTTGTACCAAATACAACACATAAATAAATAAAAATAGAAACCTTATTGATGTTTTAATTCAAATTTCCCTCTAAAATTCGGTTTAACAACAACAAACGGTACGGTTGGTAATACTAAATTCCCTAAGATATTCAAACAATACGTATAAACATGGAATGTTGCCAAAATTGTACATGATCAATGATATGAGAGCAATTCTACTTCAAATTTACGTTTATTGCATGAAAAATTTGGTAATTTTTTGAAATTAATAGCGAAAGACTATCACAGTTGGTTATCCTAAATCCCCCAAATTACAAGTTGGCAAAGAACCAGATTATTAAACAGTGGCGTCGTTTATAAGCTAAAATTGCTGTACACCGACAAACAAATCATAATACATACAAAATCGATTATTACTCAAATAATCTGCAGTAATCAGCGGTAATTAATTATTATTTGCGGAAATAACTGTAGATTTGTTTGGTTTATGGAGCAATAAGTGCATAACGACGCCACTGTATAGCAGGATGAATCTAGTGATTTTTATTTTTCGGGTTTGACATGAAATTCCCCATGTCATTACTGGCAAAAATCTTCAATTGTTATTTGTGCAAGTCGTGTTTTGTTGTTGTATACGAAAATTGAAGAAAAACCAAAATGCCCGTTGAAAATCTGGAAGATCAAGGTCTTGAAAAGAACCCAGATTTAGAATTGACCCATTTTAAATTCCTATTAACACTACCAGAATTTCGAAATGATCGTAATATACATGCAAAGATCACAGAAGCCATCAAGAAAGACGGTAACATAACCTCAATTCGTCTATTTGTAATCAAATTAAATCAATAAATTTTGTTGTACAGATATGGCCCCATGGTATGAGTTGATTTGTCAAGATGCCGGTTGGAAGAAGGATGTGAATTTTTTGAAAACATTACAAACGAAAAATACCGAACAAATTAAGAAATTAGATGCGGCCATTGAGGATGCTGAAAAGAATTTGGGTGAGATGGAAGTGCGTGAAGCTTATTTGAAAAAAGCTGAATATTATAGTCGTATTGGTGATAAAGAGAATGCTATAACAACATTCCGGCAAACATACGATAAAACTGTATCGTTAGGTCATCGGCTTGATATCATTTTCCATTTGATACGTATCGGTTTGTTTTTCATGGATCATGATTTAATTACACGAAATATCGATAAAGCTAAAACGTAATTTTCTACCAAACTATCTTATTGTCGTGTTGAATTATTTTGTTTTTTGTTTTTTTTAGTTTAATTGAAGAAGGTGGCGATTGGGATCGTAGGAATCGTTTAAAAGTATATCAAGGCGCTTATTGTATGGCTGTACGTGATTTTAAAACAGCTGCTAATCTATTTTTAGATACAGTCAGTACATTTACATCATACGAATTGATGGATTATAAAGCATTTGTACGTTATACAGTTTATACATCAATTATAAGTTTACCTAGAAATCAATTACGTGATAAAGTTGTTAAAGGTTCTGAAATATTGGAAGTTTTACATTCTGAACCATTCGTTAAAGATTATTTATTTTCATTATATAATTGTCAATATTCGGAATTTTTTAATAATTTAGCTGAAGTTGAAACAATTCTACGTAAAGATTATTTTTTAAATCCACATTATCGTTATTATATACGTGAAATGAAAATATTAGCTTATACACAACTATTAGAGTCGTATCGTTCATTAACATTACAATATATGGCTGAGGCTTTTGGTGTTACTGTTGATTTTATCGATTCGTAAGTTATTATACAGGCGGCTTTGGGCAAAAGTTCCGGTAGCTTTACCAAATCCGGGACTTTTGTCCATCCCTGTATTTTCATACATTTGGATTTTTTTTTTGATGTTAAATTTTGTTGTTTTTAGGGAATTATCAACATTTATAGCAGCCGGCCGTTTACATTGTAAGATAGATCGTGTTGGTGGTATTGTTGAAACAAATCGTCCAGATTTGAAAAATGCACAATTCAATTCAGTTGTAAAACAAGGTGATTTATTATTGACACGTGTCCAGAAATTATCAAGAGTTATTAATATTTAAAATTGTCATTTTGTGTTTATAAAAACCGAATTTGCTTTATTTAATAAAGAATTTTCGATAATTTTCCAATTGTTTAATGTGAAACAACACTCCGTCTTAAAAAAGTTGATCAAAACGACGCTCTCATTACATTAGATTAATTAGTGGCGCCCCTACTGTGCTTAGTCCAGTTGATCCGTACGGTTAAGGAGGGTCTGGATACATTGAAAGAAACTTTCCTGATGAAACAACAAATCTTTGACGGATTTAAAGAGAATAAACAGCGGCGGTCCTAGTCCTTTATTGACACCTTTCGAATCAATCATAATTCAGTTTTTATTAAATATTGAGTAAATTGAGAATGTGGTCATTCAACTTTCCACCCAACGCCTAGAGCATCTGTTCGACGCGCTCTACCCCAGGGTCAGGCCTGCAGTCTAGAATCGTTCCTTCAGGAGCTTGAATCTCAAGGTAGGCATGACTGAGTACAGAGTTGTGGGGAATTACTGGACACAACAGTACAGTACAAGTCTTCTAGGTCGTCCAAGTAGATGGAGATAAAGAACATCAACAAGACAGCAAGAAAAAGGCGATGGAGACGCTTATTATTAGCCTTTTCTGTTTTCCATTTTAAGTCCGTGGGGAGACAGCGAGTTTGAATACTCGGTCTATAGGAGTGCGGTATTGGGATTTGCTGGATTTAAGGAGGATATTATGTGGGTAGCCCAATACTGAAAGGTGCTATGAGATTGTAACACACTCAAATGATAAGCGGATAGTTATAACTGAGAAGAATTTTGTATCCCATTAGTAATCAATGTAAAGCTTAAATTTTTAGAAAGTATAAGCTTTGAGGAATTTAACACTTTATCATCTGATTTAGATTTGCTTTCCCTCTAAACTCTTGTTCACTCCAATTTCTCAAATATACAAATACTTTAAAAATTGAAAATACAGCTCGAGATAGAGATATGCAGAGAATACTGCCTCATATTCTTTCGAATCTTCCAAAACCAAACTTGGAGAGATAATTTTAATCAAAATATTCGATGATAATTCTCCTGATAACAACAGTTAACGTTGAAAATATCAGAAATATTAAACATGAATTCAACAGCAGTGTTAAGTATTCTAATAATTCTATTTAATTTCGTATACACGGACAATTTTCCACGTAATTCCTTACAATTACCCATCCATATACACACCAATATTAAATAAATCATCAAATTTGTATATAGGTAGAACATGTGAGACAGGTACACCAGTTTTTCAAGATTGTAACATATGCAGATGTTTCAATGGTTTCATCATAGATTGTACAAAATATCGTTGTAATTTCGAACCAGGCAAAAATCTCTGTATATAAAATAATCTTTTTTATAACTATTGATAATAGAAACCAAAACAAAACATTTCAGATGTTGAATGTGTTGAAGATGAAATTAGAATTGATAATTGCTACATGTGTTTGTGTCGTAATGAAGCATGGGAATGTGGTAAACAGAAGATTTGCCAAAAAATGGACGATTTACCCCATCAAATACACAACAATAAACCAACTTTAAAACAACAATTGATACATTTTGGTGATGATGAAAATGCACCGTCTGCACCATGTGTTCGATTAGATCAATTCACATTTGAATGCAACAGTTCTAGTGAGTCAATTATTATCACAAATCGATAACAGATATCATTATAATAAATTATGTTTGATAGGAGTGGGGTCGAAGAGATTACGAGAACAACTGGGCAACACCCCATAGAGAAATCCACCAAATTTTTACTTTTATAGACAATTAATCGGACATAGCTCTCTGATAACAGTAATCAAACAACAGTATAATAAACAATTTTATTATTTGAGCAATTTCTGCATTAATTATAAACAAATAAGTACAAAATTAACAAAATATATACAGATATAGATACAGTAAATTAAAAATTCAATTATTACAATTATGGTACAATTCAATTTGATCATTCAATGTGTAATAATAGACACTACCACGACAATAGAAACATGACCCATATGGTCGATGTTTGACCATATCATTATTGATGAAATGATTCTTTAAACCACGTACAGTTGGTGCAAAATATAAGCGACATTCACAACAATAATAGTAATGTTTACGTTGATATTCTCGTATTTCTTCAGGATCATTGGTGGCGAATCGTGGATGTACAGCATCATACTCTGTACGTGTCTGTTCTTTCTTCAAAAATTCATCAACCACTTCCTTTTTATCCATTTAAATCTATTTACCTTCGATAAATGGAACAAAACAAAATAAAACATAACCTCAATTATTTCTAGAATACCAACTGTGATATCCTAAAATTCCCAACTGTATAAAATATAACCTCAATTATTTCTATCACAACTACCAACTGTGACATCCTAAAATTCCCAAATAATTGTTTGATTTGCATTTAACAAATTCTTTTCTAAATTTATACAAAATTGTTTATTTGTTTTTTCTAATAATAATCGTGTATTGATAGAATGATGGAAACTATCACCGAAACATGGCATCAAATCACTTCCAACATTTGTTGTGATTTTCGTTGTACAATCATTTGTTAAAATTGTCTAAAAAAAATGCAAATACAATTTCTATATGGAATCCTAGAAGAATATTTACAGCAAATTTGAATGTTCTCCCTAATATTCGTAGATTTTGTAAAATATCGTAAATCAGATTGGTTCGTTCAATGAAATTGCATTGTTTTATTATATATGAGATACTATCGATAATCAATATTTTCACCTAAAAATCGTTCTATTATCATAATTATTGAACGTTAATTGTGTTATTTGAGGTATACTTGACGTTCTTTCAACCATTTTCGTAATACAACCATAATACTGTACAATTCATCAATATTGTTTATATCAATTACATGAATTTTCTTTGTAAAATCTTCTATTTTATAATCATTTAGTTTAGTTTTTCTAACAATTTGCTTAATCATTTCTAGAAAATATAAGAATCAGTGAATATTTGAGATTATTTTTTGTTTTTATATATTATTTCTAATATATATATATATAGATGACCGACCATTAATGCGACGTGGTGTAAAATTTCTATTTGTATTAATATAAAATACTTCATTATTATTAATAAAACTATTAGTTTCTCTTATCGATAATTGTGTAATTATTGATAAATAAAAACATAATTGTGTTTTACCACTATTAGGTTCACCTGTTAATTCTGTTATTGTATTAAAATGGATGTGGTTTTTTAATAAATTCTCTAATTGATGATTGTTGTTGTTGTTGTTAACATTAATGTCGATAATTTTTGAATTTGAATAATTCTGATATTGTTCAAAACATGATTCCGGTTGTTCCATTATTGAGGAATTTTCAATATTGTCCAGTTTGTTATTCAGTAAATAATTAATGTTTTTTTTTTCTGTTTATCTATAATTTAAAATAATGTTTAGATTGTGTAATTTACAAAAAACATGTTATTTTTTTCTTTTTGGTAAATTTAAATTAAAATTAAAATTCAACATTACATAACCTCAAACCATACAAAATCAGTGTATTAATTGTTACCAATCATAGTTTTATAAAATTACTAGTTAGAGAAGTGTTAGACGTGGCTAAATGAAGCTCTTTTATTAAATAATTTCAAAGGTTTAATGAAAGTGTTGTATAAAATTGCTGTTATTCATATATTTTATCAATATGTATAATTGTAATCAACTAAGTTGAGAGATTATTTAAAAATTAAAATTTTGAATTTGAGTTCAGGCCCAAGTTCGGTTAAATTTATAATGTACCGAAGCGGGCGGAATATCAATTTTGACAATTACCTGGTGAAGCAGTGAAATAATTGAAAATTCACGCTATTTTGATAGAATTAATGGAGAATTTGCCATTTTTGAATCTTTATATAAAATTTTAGTATAACTATCAAGTTGGTAAACGAATAAGGCCACCAAACGCCAAATTTATCTCCTATACAAAAGTATTGAATCTCCACCGTTTGGCGTCACCCAACGCGGATCGCAACCTTCTAGTGACGCCACTGTCTTGGTGTTTACATCCCGTCTTTTATAGAGGTGTGCTTAACCAAAGAATACATAGTCCATATAGAAGCTCATAAATCCAATTTTAGTGACCCATGTAAATCTTAGTACCTACCCTGAAAATCCGAGGGCGACACTTGTTCAATGTCGGTAATTAAGGTGATTACCATCAATAGAACTCATTGTCAGTAGCAGTCGCCAGGGTCTGTAAACTCTATACTTGGGAAAATGAAACCGCGTTTTTGGAAGTTCTTCCAAACCATGATGTCCACCAGGTGGCGCTTTCAGCGAATTATAGACTGACAGTTGAGAATTTGACAGTAATGTCATAAACAAATATTGTAAATCAAACAGAAAATCAACATATAAAGTAAAAACTGCTTTTTTCATGTTGAATTTTTTGTTTATGGAAGTCAACACAGATAGTTGACTTCCTTTTCCATAATATTTCCCTAGTTTTAAATCCAATCTTTTTATTGGAATAAAACATTTATTTTTTTTATTAAGACAAAGTACATATACTACAATTCAAGAAATACACGAAATATCCAATATATCGACCAGTGCATCAGCTAAATTTTTGTAATTGTAACGTTTCCCATTGGAAACTGAAGATCGAATGGGCAAATTGCAATTACATCTTTTTAGTTTATGCATCTGATAACTAAATTCAATTGTAGTCAATATGGTTTGATTTGAATTTGCCGCTTAAAAGTTCTTCCACTATATTTTTGTCGCTAGATGGAGCCAAAAACACAGGTTCCCCTAAATCTAGGGAGATTTCATTCTATTTAAGTTATCTATGGCAGTCGCCATCAGTCGCTGACAGCCAGTCATGGCATAATTGGCCTACTGGACAGTCAAAATTATTTGAAAAATGAAAACTAATAAAAATAATAAAAAAAATAAATTCTCGCCTTAAAATACATGACTGACTGCCAGCGACTGCTACTGATTGTGAGTTCTATTGGTAATCAGTAGTAATCACCTTAATTACCGACATTGAACAAGCGTCGCTCCCTGAGTTTCAGGGTAGGTACTAAGGTTTACATGGGTCACAAAAATTGGACTTATGAGCTTCTATGGACTATGTATATTTTGGCATAACGATTAATGTTAAAATGTGTGAAATTTTATGTTAAGAAAGGCAATTAAAACATATATCTTCCCTTTGAGATTATAGACCTTGCAACGTGCAGGGAATAAAATTTACTTTTGATTAAGATTACTTCCAATTTATATAAACAATTGGTTATTTGTGAACTGTTGTTCTGAATTGATTAAATATCATTAAGCCCACCTCTACTATTTCGCTAACATGAACAAAGTATATACTAGAATTTCAAATGTGTCCTTAGACACGGCTGGACACAGCCACCTACCACCTACCACCTACATTTACATTTGACATTTGGTATCGCGACTGTTGTAAGTTGTTATCAAAATTGTAAATTTACAATAGAAAATAAAAGAATCCCATTATTTATTGATAACAATTAGAAACTTAAAAGTATTAGTAATCGTATTAAAATAAAAAAATCTAAAATCAATAACATTCCACATATTGTATAATAAAACTAATGACGTGGCCTACATTTAACCTAAAAACATTAAATTATTGAATTTAATTTTAAATAAAAATAATAATGGAAAGACGATCAATAAAACGTACAAATGAATCAACAATAAATATGCAAAATGGTGGTGAAATCTTATTAACATCAACACAAAACAGTTTAAAAGGTGATCGTACCAATATTGCATTGTTGTTTTGTTTATACACACTTCAAGGTATTCCATTAGGATTAAGTGCAGCCATTCCAATGATCTTACAAAATCGTGGTGTCACCTATAAACAACAAGTAATTGTGTGAAATTCCCCATAATTTATGGTTTTAAAAAATTAAATGTTTTTCTAGGCTGAATTCAGTTTGGTTACATGGCCATTTAGTTTTAAATTATTATGGGCACCATTAGTTGATTCAATATTTTCGAAACGTATTGGTCGACGTAAAACATGGTTAATACCAACACAATATTTAATTGGTTGTTCAATGTTATTATTAAGTTATTACGTAAATCAATGGTTAGGCAATGAAATGGATGAAAAACCAAATATTGAAATATTAACATTATTATTTTTTTTATTGAATTTTTTGGCAGCAACACAAGATATTGCTGTTGATGGTTGGGCATTAACAATGTTAAAAAAACATAATATTGGACATGCATCAACATGTAATAGTATTGGACAAACTGCTGGTTATTTTTTAAGTTATGTTATATTTATGGCATTAGAATCATCAAGTTTTTGTAATATGTATTTAAGGATAATACCAAAAAATGAAGGTATTGTTACGTTAGCTGGTTTTCTATATTTTTGGGGATGGATATTTATTATTATAACAACATTTGTTGCTATATTTAAACGTGAAAAAGACGATTATCAACATAATAATGATATACAAACAGCTTATAGATCATTAAAAGATATTTTAAGTTTGAAACCAATACAAATTTTAGTTGTAATTCTATTAACTTGTAGAGTAAGTTGTAGGCGGAATTTTTAAAAAAATTATTGTGTAAAAACGTTGAAATTTCAGATCGGTTTCTCATCAACTGATGGTGTAATGGCATTAAAACTGGTTGAAGCTGGTATACCAAAAGAACGTCTTGGTTTATTAGCTGTACCAATGATACCAGTACAATTATTATTACCATTAATTATATCAAGATATACAAATGGTCCATATCCATTAAAGATTTTTTTAAAAGCAATACCATATCGTTTAGGTTTTGGTTTTATTGCAGCATTATTAGTATGGATAACACCGAAATTCGTACAAGATCCTATAAATGGTTTACCAATTTTTTATGTTATTTTTCTAACAATTTGTTATGGTTTACATCAAATTTGTGTATATTGTATGTTTGTTGCAATTATGGCATTTTTTGCTAAAATTAGTGATAGTTCTGTTGGTGGTACATATATGACATTATTAAATACAGTTACAAATTTAGGTGGTAATTGGCCAACAATATTAGCATTATATTTTGTTGATTCATTAACATGGAAACAATGTGATGGTGGTAATGAGGGGAATTTAAACAATTTTTGTCGTACTATTGACGAAAAAGAGGTAATTCTCATTTATACAGGTTTGAGACATTTCATCCTATATTCCTAAATGAACTGTTTCAACCTGGATTAGTAGGAGAGCCAGCAAAGGTTTCATTCAAGTCATTTTATAACGCAAGGTTTTAGACGGAGGACTTATATATTTTTGAATCGTGTATAGATAAGGTTTAAATAGGTAACCGTAATAGTATAACGTCTGGAGCAAGTGTACCATGTGTAGATAACACTTGCAAAAATCCAGATCTCAATTCCACTACTAACACCCTTAAAAAAATATTAAAATGTACGATTTTCATTCAAAACGTGGGCTTCAATCGAGTGGTGTGGAGTGAGAGGCAGGTATAGTAGAAATAGTCAAAGGTTCGGGAACATTGCGTTCTTCCCAGCATATGTAGAGTAGAGAAAGTGAGCTGTACTTGTCTCTTTCTATATATGAGAGAGAAAAGTTAGTTCTTCCCAGCGTTGCCAAATCTTCGATTGTTTCTTCTATACCTACCTCTCACTCCGCACTCGTCTATTGAAAACAACGTTTTGGATAAAAAATTGTATATTTTAATAATTTTTTTAAGGGTGTTAGCAATAGAATTGAGATCTAGATTTTTGCAAGTGTTATCTACACATGGTACACTTGCTTCAGTAAAAATTTCAAACGTGTTACTATCACGGTTACCTAGTTACCTTACCTGTCAGGTGAGAGGTTCAGGTGCTAGAACCTTATCTATATACGATTCAATAATTATATAAGTCCTCCGTCTAAAACCCTGCGTTATAAAATGACTTGAATGAAACCGTTGCTGGCTCTTAGGCGATACATATACTCAATGAGATGGAAATTGCAATACCAAGAAGGGGTAGGGATTTTTTGACCAAAATTATAAGGAAACTATTAAAACATAGCAATTGCTGCTTGATGTTGCAATTTCCATGTCATTGTTTCTGGGGGCATTCCACGCCAAATCGACCACTTTTTTTGAACCCGACCCCTTTCGATTTGGCTGAAACTTTTTTATCGCTTTCTACCCCATTGAAAACGTTTCTCAGAATTTTTTCAAAATTTTTCAGAAACCCCAAAAAAAGTTATGAATTTTTTAAAAAATGGCTTCTTTTTTGTTCAAAAATTGACTAATTTGAAAACAATACTACTATGCGCATGCGCTCTAGAGTAATTCTACGTTCGGTTTCAAAATTCTTGGTTTTTCTATATAAATTCCTTGAAATTGAGTGGAATTCTGTCAATTTCAGTCAGAATTCTTGGTTTTTCTATCTAAATTCCTTGCAATTCTGTCGATTTCAGTCAGAGTTCTTGGTTTTTTGATCTAAATTGCAATTTTTTTTTTTTTAATTTGAAAAAACCCATAGAAAGCAAAGTCGGCCCACTCTGTGTTTAGGGGCATTAAATGCAGAATGAGTCGAAGTTTTTTTTAGAATCAAAAAAAAAAAAAATTAAAAATGGATAACTTTGAAAAATTGATGGTTTTTCTGAAAAAACTAAAAAATTCCATAGAAGATGGCATTTTTTCGTATTTTTTTCTGAAAACTACATTCAAAAATGGAAATTTCGATAAAAAAAAAACGTTACATTTAGTCAATTTTTGAGAAAGTTATGAATTTTTGAACAAAAAAGGCATTTTTTTGAAGACTCATAACTTTTTTTGGGGTGGTTGAAAAATTTTGAAAAAATTCTGAGAAACGTTTTCAGTGGGTTGGAAAGAGATAAAAAAGTTTCAGCCAAATCGAAAGTGGTCGATTTGATGTGGAATATGCCCCTTATACATAAATCTTTTTATATAAATTTCAACAAATAATTGTTGTAGTTGTGTCAATCAAATGGTGGTAGATGTGTAACAACAATTGATGGTTTCTATATAGAAACAATTATTTGTTTTATTATCGGTAGTTTATGGTTATTATGGGGTAAAAGGAAAATTAATTATTTACAATCATTAAATGAACAATCTTGGAAATTGAATAAAAGACGAAGATAGTTAATGATTAAATTATTTATTTAATTATTTATTTTATAAACAAACACTAGAGTGAATTTGTTGTTGTTTTTTTTTTTCTAATTTCTGCACTTGTTTGTAAAATTATAATTTGTTTAACAATTACGCTTTATTCGCTACACAAGCATAATCCTTATAAACTTTATCACCAGGACATTGATATAATTGCGGATATAAAACATTCTTTTGTACAGTAACCTCACAAACATAATATAATGATGGATTATCTTTTAATGCGGCACTTTGTCCTGATACTTTACAAACATCAACCGGATATGGTTTACCACATTTACTTAATGGTAAACTACATAAACCTTGTGCAACATTATAACCATATCCACTGACACAATCAGTTTCATATGCTTTTAATACTGGTCCAAATATTGTATTTGTATTAACACACATTACATATTTATTACAAAAGAATGGATGTGGGAAAATACCAGGTGATTTACATTGGAATGGTAGACATGCTGTACCATCACAAACGGGATCAGCGGCATTTGTACATGTATTATTAACACATTTTTGTGGTGATTTACATGTAGTTACTGGTGTTTTAGTAAAATGTTCACCGTCAGTTTTAGCACATAAAACTAGACTTGAACATGAATCACATAATAGACCACCGGCCGTACATTCTTTAGGTGTTGTAGGACCACAAGCGCCAGTTAAACGATAATCGAGTAATAAACCATTACAGATCCATAACTGCCATTATTATAATTAGATAGTCGAAATAATAGTAATAATTGATTACATACCTCTGTGATGGCGATTACGGTTATTAGGAATAATTTCATTGTTATTATTGGTGATTTACTGAGAATTATGAAGATTATTAGAAAAGGGGATTCCTTTTATACTTTGAACAATCTACACGTGTTTGTGACTCGTTTTGTTTGTTTTATTATGTATTATCATCATGAAATAAGATAATTTCGATGATATCTTGAGATCTTTTGACGCGCTGAATTCAGTGAAATTTCCATTATTTGTTTTTAAAAATTGCCGTCAAAAATCGATTGTTATTGGTATTAAACTAATTTTGATAAAATAACAATTCTAGATTAAATTGCTTTAAATCAACAGGAAATTGGCGATATTCATTAGTTATCAAATTATTCAAATGATCAAAATTTGAATTGTGGTGTTAAAATTGAAATTTCCGCTCTTTTACAATTGTTAATGTTGATACCGTTAGGTAGCGCTCGGTTCTTTTTATTGTTATGTACAGTATGTTATATAATTTTAGAATTCGACTTTGGCCTAAATGTAAATTTATTGCCTTTGTTTCCACGAATCACTCGAAATTCTATATACATATCTCTAGTGTTTATGTAAAACAAAAAACAAAAAAAATATCGCATGATTTTATCCTCTAAACGTTAGTTGTCATCATTTTTAGGTCACCTCTATTGTAGCGTCCTGATGATTAACCAATTTTTTTCTACGTGCATCATGCAAATATTCTATAAGCATCTAGCTGTATTGCATACAGCATATGCTTGAGGTGAAAAAGACCTACCCATTACAAGGCGATACTGTGCATAAGTCGATATTGAAAAATAGACCCCTTTATTTAGATTTATAGGTATCTTTGTTGTATAAGTCGACCCCCGTTACTTTTGTTGCTTTTTTCCGGCACTTGAAAAACATATTTTAGTTATTAGTAAGTCCGTAGATACTTGAATGATAGCCAAACACGTACTTATTTTTTTGTGAAAACAATCCCTAAACGTCAGTAGTCGAATAATTGCACAAAGTTTTTCAATATGTAAATTAGTCAATTTTTGAATTTACTGAATAGACTATAGAATTATTAGTCAGATATTACAGAAATCTATAACGCTGTAATAACAACAAAAATAAGAGAGGGCTCTGTATAGATATTAATGTATTTACATCCCTGCTCTTATGCAACCAGCTTTACGATAAATGAAATAACATATTGCATAAATGTATGTGTAAACTTTACATTTTGGATAATTTCGTTTAACTTAAAAAATTCTCCAATAAAATTCCTCTATTTACAAAATTTTTGATATTTTTCCCAATTATTGAAAATAACCTGCAGTTAATTAATGATAAATTACAATAATGTCAGTGGCGTCACACTAATATGACAACTTCAAGTCGTTTATCCCATTATAGACAAGAATTTACACAACATTGGGACTAAAATTGTCATTTTTCGGGAGCTAACGATTTTGCATAGGTCAGATTTAACAATTTATACTTTCTCGTAGATAATAGTCGCAAATCTATTGTTACTAATTCGAATTTGTGGCAAAATTTTAAACAATAATCCAACAAAACGAACAACCACTGCCATAATTCTCATAAATATTGATTAATCGTGTGGCATATTCACGAATGCATGTAGAATAAATCGAATCACCCTATTTGGTATTTAAAGCCGACCCTGTGTCGCGCTTCTGCAATCGATTTTCTTCATGGTATATTTCCAAAGTTGCGCATCTCTCTGAAATTTTCCAAATATCAGACGCACCTTTATTATTTCAGTTCAGATATACACACACACACACGCACATAATCCATTCAAGAAAAATCCGGTCATCAACCATCTGTGATAGATCTGATAAATTGAACAAATTCGTGTTAGTTTTGTGGCTAAATCCAAAAAAATAAGATGCCAGGATCACGAAAAATCATCTTAAAACACGTCATGTCTGGTATTTGTACGAAGATGAATCGCACCAAACAATTACCATCCGATATCATGGAAACACCATTGAATCGTTGTCTGAATACTTTCGATATTACGTTACTTGGTAATATTGGTATTTTTGTTGTGAATTCTACCATGAATATTAAATGGTTGTTTTATAGGTGTCGGCCATATGGTAGGTGCTGGTATTTATGTTCTAACAGGAACTGTAGCTAAAGATATGGCAGGACCTGGTATAACATTATCATTTCTATTAGCCGGTTTAGCATCGTTATTATCAGCATTATGTTATGCTGAATTTGGTACAAGAGTACCAAAAGCCGGTTCTGCTTACGTTTACACTTATATTAGTATTGGTGAATTTTGGGCATTTGTAATCGGTTGGAATATATTATTGGAACATATGATAGGTGCTGCATCTGTGGCACGTGCATGGAGTGGTTATGTTGATTCATTATTTGGTGGTATTATCAGTAATACAACAATATCGATAACTGGTGAAATGCACGAACAATTACTTGGTCGTTATCCCGATTTTCTTGCATTTACCGTTTGTATTGTGTATGCTTCATTATTAGGGATCGGTGTTAAAGGATCAACTATGATCAATAGTTTTCTAACATTAATTAACTTAGCTGTAATGCTTATTGTGATTGTTGTTGGTTTCTATTATGAGAATGAAGAGAATTGGACATCGCTTAAAGGTGGTTTTCTACCATATGGTATTGGTGGTGTTATAGCTGGTGCAGCTACATGTTTTTATGCATTTGTCGGTTTTGATAGTATAGCAACATCCGGTGAAGAAGCTAAAAATCCCCAATTCTCCATACCAATGGCGACAGTAGTGGCAATGGGTATTGTAACATTAGGTTATATACTTGTATCAGCTGCATTAACATTAATCGTACCATATAATGAAATTAATCCAAATGCTGCCCTACCGGAAGCCTTCAGTCATATCGGTATGCATTGGGTGAAATATGTTGTGTCATTAGGTGCTATCTGTGGTATGACAACAACATTATTCGGTTCATTATTCTCATTACCACGTTGTATGTATGCAATGGCTGTTGATGGTTTATTATTCAGTTTTTTGGGTAATGTTAATACAAAAACACAATTACCTCTAACAAATTTGATAATATCCGGTATATTTTCGGCTATAATTGCATTACTATTTGATTTAGAAAAATTAGTTGAATTCATGTCAATTGGTACATTATTAGCTTATACAATTGTTAGTGCTAGTGTTATTATTTTACGTTATCGTCCAACATATGAATTAATAACAAATAAACGAAAATCATCAACACCATGTTCAGAAATATCAACATCATCAACCACTTCGGAATTAACAATATCGGGTGGTTCGAATGAATTTAATTCATTAGTTGGTACATTACGTTTACAATATAGTTGGTTGAATCCATTATTTGGTAATTGTCAACCTGGTAGTGTTGTAACAATATCTGTATTTATTTTTACAATATTCAGTGGTGCTTTATGTATTTTATTACAAATATCAAATAATGATTTAACGAATGGTATATGGTGGACAGTTATATTAGCTGGGTTTTTTATTATAATTATGGCATGTTGTTTATTAGTGATTGTTGCCCATCATCAAAATACTAGCGGTTTACGTTTTAAAGTACCAATGGTACCGTTTCTACCAGCCATCAGTATTTTATTTAATTTAGAATTTATGGTACATCTTAATATATTAACATGGTTGAGATTTTTCGTATGGATGATCATAGGTAGATGATTATATACAGTTACGATTTATTTGATGAATTTGAATATTTTTTACAGGAATGTTGGTGTATTTCTTGTACGGCATCCATAATAGTAAAGAAGGTGAGAGTAATTCATCTTATTCGATATTGATGACATCTTCGGAAGCTGTTAAAGAAAAATGGGGCTCTACTACTAGAACAAATCTAAAAGGTGCATTTACTAGAAGAAAATCGTCAATTGGTGATCGTGAGGCTATTGTTGATGAAGAAGAGACTGTTGAATAAACCAAAAACAGAAATTTAACAAAAATTTATTGTACATATATAGAGATACATATTATATTATAGTTGTGTAATAAAATCTTGATCGAAATCCTCTATATTATAACAGAGTTGTTCTTCAATAATTGGTGGACCATTTGGGAAACAGCTTGTTAATAGATCGTACGGTTTTACCTACAATTTCCATAATTTATAATAAAAAATTTAGAAGAATAGAAATAAATCACCTTTTTTTCAAGAATTTCATCGAAATTGTAGTTTTTATAAAAAGCAATATTCTTCAATGTACGCAACGACCTCAACCTTCTACTAGGGTCAATTGCCAACAATCTTAACAGTAAATCATTAATATCTCTACTTAAATAATCGTTATCGGGTAATTTTAGTTTCCTCATCATTGATTTATCATGGTGTTCATGTACTACTAGTGATGGAAACTGTTAAAAACAAACAAAGACGTTGTCATTATTATTTATTTATCAATTCAAATTGTTATAAATTATGAAACTAGCATTTCCGCTACTCGTTTTTACTAAATTATTATAATTTTATACGATTTATACGAATGTAGTATAGATAGATAGATGGAAGAAATGTTTAACGCTACCGCTACAGGACATTTTTGATTTCCAATTTTTTTTCTTTTTAATTTAACTAACGGGAATTTGTTGGAGAAAAAATTCATTAAGACTTAAAAGACCACAGTTTAGGAAATTTCAAATTTTCTCATCTTTATATTATACGAACATAATATAACGTAAAAGTTTACGAAACAGTTAATAACCGGTTATTTTATATTTATAAAACTTATTATAAGTCTTTTGAAGACTTAACAGAGCATACAACAACATTATTTCAATGTTACACAGAAATTGTTATTGGTTTAATTAGTAATTGTTCAATTTTGGTATGGTGAAATTTTGAAATTCGCGCCGTAAATTTTCATTATTATATATAAAAAATGGCCACTTAAGCGAGTTATAAAGCGTAAAAATCGATAATCTTTCAAGTTAATTGTTGTTTTTACAGTCCTATCCAATTTTTTCAACAATACTTTAACAATTTATTGAAGAAAAATTGGATAAAACATAACTAAATTTAGGAATTTTCCAGCTGTTAGGTTGTTACACTAAATTTCAAAATTTGCGCGTAATTTTCCATAGCCAACTAGTTGTGGTGATAGTATATTGATTTCTTTTATGTTTTGAATCTAGATAGTTATTTTCCCATTGTCCAGTTGGCATGATTGATTTTCGAATATAATTTGAAAATACAAAATGGCGTATAATATCACAGCCAACTTGTAAAAAATGATAAATCGTAAAAATTCCCCATTTTATTTATTACTCTTTCACATTACAATTTTTAATACAACTATGATCATATTAATTACACTTATAGACAGGTGAATGCCTTATCAATAGAAAATCATATAAGAAAATTGTTGACTGAAATTCTGAAACAAATGACTAACAAAATTGCAACAGCCAACTTGTAACGTAAAAATTAAGCCTTTAATTGTTATTTTTCGAGTATAAAAGACGGTTAATTAGTATTTCCCCTGTTAGATTGTGGCCTAATATGCGATTTATCACGAACAATAGTTCAAATGTAGTAAATTTTGGAATAAGTGGTTGTCAAATTGTTTGGTTGTATAGACTGAATTTCGGCAATATTGGCGCCAATTTTAAAATAAAATAATTCAACTCTACTAAATAACGCTTAAAAACCGCTAGTTTAAACACAAAAACATACAATTTAAGTCTTTTAATTGATAAAATTATTTGTTTTCGGGTATTTGGAGACAAATTTGATCAATAAATATTCAACGAAAACTGTAAACAGGTAAAAGAATTGGCGCCATTGCCGGTGAAAAAAACCCAAAAATTTGTAATTTTACAACAACTTGTAACAAATTAATAAATTTTTAATATGAATTTGAATAAATTACAATCCGTTTTTAATTTGTTGTCGTTGCTGAGTTATTAACGAAAGGTAAACTGTTCTTGTTGTTGTTGTTGTTGTAGCACCGCAAAGAGGGAAAGAAAATGTTAGAAGACGTAGAAGAATGTTTAGCAAAAACTATACATTGAATACAAGGACTATTTTTAGATACAAACATGCATGGGATGTACATAATTGTGTTGATTTTATTCCTTTTTAAAGGCAACTAGAAATCAACTGGTAGTAATCGAATTTTTTTTGGTTTTATAAAATATATCCAATGTCGCCTTAAAGGCTATAAAGCTTGGTGTTTTTTCTGCTTTATTATTACTGTTATTATTGTCGTTGTTGTTGTTGTTGATAAAACAACATCTAATTCGTTTTAAAATCAAATTATTCACAGCATAATTCTTTTAGGTTCTTTTACATAATCCTGTTGGAGTTGTTTGTGTTAATTAATATTTTGCAAAATTATTTTTTTCGGATTCCATCTAGTGGCGCCTAACTACCTGCTTGGCGCCGTCCTTCTTTTATTTTATCATTAAAGCTTCAAAGTTTTCGTTTTGTTTTGATAGCGAAAACAACCAACACACATCTTAAGAGTTAATTGAATAATCCACTCCGGATATGTTCGTTGTTATCATTATACAGATAAACAAAAAATTTTCGCTTTTGTTGCAAATTGATAACAAACAAAAACAAAAAACAAGGTCGCATTTGATGCACTTGGCTTTTAAAAACGAACATTAAAGACAATTTTGTAAAAGCTGGCCAAGGACGGATGCAACCAATTCCAAAACATTCTTTTTATTAAATTAAAGTAAAAAAAAAATAAATAAATAATCTTTGTGTGTGTGTTGGTGAAGAAGAATCAAAATGATAACCACATTCCAGACACCCTTTCCAACTTTTTTCAGATGGTTGGATTTGGCGTTTTTCAAAAAGAGTTTTTTGTCGAAGGTCAATGGGTCAGGCGAGTGTCCAAAATTCTCTGCCAAAACTGGTTCCACCATATCTAAAGATTTTTAGAAAGAACAAAAAACGGTCTTTTCTCTCATTAATTACAGTAGAAAATCGTATATTTGTTGTAGATATGAAATTCATCACCATATAGATTGCGCAAATTAATAATTGATTGATGATTAAATATTTATAAAGTTCAAAGACCTAACTAAAAGAGGATTGATTCTTATATCTAGTATATCTATATGTATATGTGTGTATGTGTGTGTAGGTTCGGGGCCAAATTTATTCTTAAATTAACTGTTGTACAATTTTCTTTAATCAATCTCACAGTGTCGGTTGGCTCTTATCATCATCATCATCATCATTATCATTATTAGCTTCATTGGTAGGTAAAACTGGAAGACATGTTTCTATTTATAGTTAGATTGTAAACTAATGTGGAAGTTGGACGACCTTTAATGGCCCCCAAGCGAATTCATACTAAATATATACGCATACACTAGACTCTTTATGATAATTACTCGTTTTTTTTTACTCCTCTCTATCCGTTATTATTATTTATAGTTGAGTAAATAATATGCACATTCTGAGAAGAAACAACAAAAAAAAAAAACGATTTTAAAATGCACGGTGTTAACGTTAATTTTTAATTTAATCAAGATCAAAACATTTGCTACTGGAATTTTGTATTAAAATTACGATAACAGATCAGCAGAGAACTTGTTTTCCATTAATAACAAATTATAGAAGTTCATTATTATTACACGATAATAACAACGAAATACAGTAGAGCTTCTCTATAGTAACACAAGGTAAATGTAAGCTCCTCTTAACCCTAAGGGCTAACTGGGACCGATTTTTTAATTTTTCCTTACCCTAGGACGTTCAAATTTGTTAAGACAGCACTGTTGATACTCGTTTATATAAACTGATCGTGATTGCAAAATCATAATCAATTTGGAAATTTTCCAAATTTTATCAAAATCTTCCATCGACAGGTAATGTAATGATTATGGTCAAGATTCTTGGAAAAACCAAGCCAAAACGATAATAGAGAGGGTGTAACAAATAATTATACATTTACTTAAATCTAATTTGTAAAGGTAGAAACACAATGGCGCGTACTGAGCAATCGCTATTAAGATTTTGCTACATGTGAGCGCGTAGCCTAACGTCCAATGTTTACTTACAATCAGTTATAAAAAGACTTTATGTGCAAAATTTCGCCATATTTGGGCAGCAAAATTATAAAATTCTTCCATTTTGTTGAGTTTGAAAAATTTAAATAGAACCTTGAAGGTCGTCAATTTTAAATTAAACAGAATTATAAGAAAGAACGAAGAATAAGAAAAAAATCAACCGAACAACATATTGTGTGTAGATTGAAAAAGTTGCAACATCATTTCCATCAGGATGCTTTATTACCCAGGAATAATGAGGTTCAATTGTTACTTCTTCTGACTAAATTAGGTAGTATGGTTGTTTTAAGTCAGTCATTATTCCGATGGATTTCAAAGTTGTATGTTGTCCATCTACTCTATGTATGTATGTGTGTGTATAAGTAAAAGAAGACTTTTAATGATCAGTGGCGGCTTGGATTTTGCAACAACAACAAACAACAAAAATATCTAGAAAGAAACAATAATAAAACTTGGTGGTTGGTTGGCTGGTTAGTTGAAGGAGTTTGTAGAGTAGAAGAAGAAGAATAAATGGAAATAAAACGAATACTAACAACCAAGTAGAGAGATGATGGTCAAGATATAAAAGTAGAAAAAGGATGTGTATCTTGGATATGACCTTGCACGGTCAATGCTTCTGCGATGAAGGGGCCGCCGCGTGCTGGTTGTTGCAACAAGGAGAAGACGGCGATGGGACGCTCCAAGTCTTCAAATCCTGCAGCCATCCAGCGGCGTTACCAACTAAAACTCTACAAAAAAAATCTGACACTTTTTGTTGTTGTTTGTTTTTTTTTCGAAACAATTTTCTACGAATTTTGATAATAGAAGATAACGTTATAAAATAGAAGGGACATAATACTATTTTTGGCATTATCTTTAAGGTAATCGAAACGAGTCACTGATGGTTTTGTCTATTTATAGATCATCGGTATTAGACAGGTTGTTTATAAGAGGCATAATTATTACCGCACATTTACAGCTCGTTTTTATATTTGATTAAAATGCGTTTCCCATCGTATTAAACGTATATATATATATATATAATTAGTTGTAGGTAAAACTAGCGACAATTCAAAAATAGTTGTTGCTTTTTCTGAAAAAAATGTGAAAAAACAAGTCTTAGAGAGCAGCAATATACACGACAACTTTTCTATACTTGGACTTGGACTTGAACTGTAATAATCAGGACGAGAACGACCATTCTGCTATCTAATTTTAAATTTACAGTTAGATACACACACACACATAGAAGAGAACAAGAAAAATTTTCAAATAAATAATAATCCAGCTAATAATAAAATAGACACGACATGATAAGTTGAATCAATCAAAACCGAAAAAAGTAGATGGCTGGAGAAAATAACAACTGTTTGTTGTTTGTTGTATTTCGTTGTTGTTGTTGATCTGCTGTAATAAAGAATTTATTAGATGAAAGGAGGATGGAGAAAAAAATTCAAGCGAAAAAAGTAGTGTTTAAACAAACTTGACATAGCTTGGAGCCAGTGAATGATGAAAGAAAATTAAAAAATAACCGTAGCTAAATCTTTAAGAGTCACGATTTTTTTTCATCATCTTCTAAACTCATATGATGATAATTCAATTTAACATGCAACTAGTTTATTTAAATAAAGAGTTTTTTTTTTTGTAGAAAAATACCCGTAAAAGACGGGTTGGATTCAATTAACAATAATGTGTGAATGTTTAGTGTTAATAAAACGGTGAAATGTGAGACAAAATTGCGGAAATTTATGCTTAATTGTTATCAACTTGTATTTGGTTTTATTATTCGAATCTTCTACTAGAAAATAAAAATTTCCATTTTTATAATTTATGTAAACCACAGATAATTTTGTTTCTTAGAAAATAATCAACATCACAGATCGGTTAGAATTAGATTTAATAAGCTCTAAGAATAACAACAATATTGTTAATTTTAGCTATTGTTGAGAACTTTAGAGGCCGTTACACAGTGTCGTAGGTTGGGGGTGGGCGAGCCATACCCTTGCCTCCGGCACTGTCTGCCAGACCACCAGCAATCCACTGTCCTTAAGAAGCGTCATTTAGAGATATGTCACTATTAGATTCCATTCATAAAATGTTTTTTTTTTAACACACAGAACGAAGACACATTAAGTACAAACATAATTCCCAAAAAAACATTAATAAAAAAAAAACTGGATCGCCTTGTACTGAATTGTGGACAAATTCACAAAAATTTGTTGTTCTAAAGAAAAATGTAAACAATTTTTGAATAATCCTTGATTTTAATCGTGAACTTCATCGTTTGTTTTTCTTTGTAATTATATCTGATTTAGCACCAATTAGTCGGTAATGTCGCGGTGATTGAATTTAGGACCGTTGACAATTGAATTATAATTAGTGAAAATGCCAACAAGATTTAGCACTGTAAGCAGAGAGTGTTAACGCCTTAAAGTGCCCAAAAATGTAACAACAGAATTGTTCACTAACTGAGTTACAGTTTTCAGCTAGAAAGTAGTCATGTAAAAGGTACCTGAAATAATCGAAATCTAGCTATTTTTCAAAATATTCCAATTTTTTCTACAGGAAACTAATGATAATAATTAATTAACGATAATGAATTAATTGATTACAAAATTAGCATTTAAGGTGCGGTTTAGCTTCCCTTCCTTAATCTCAGCATAAGGTCAACTGTGCCACGAATCAACTTTAAGTCGAGAATAAGGAACCAAAGATGAACCGGCCCTCATAGCACTAATTCTAGTTACTGCAAGATTAACAACCAATGAGCACACATTTCCTAGTACTGGCTTATGGATTTTACAGTAAAAGAATCTTCACTCTCTAAAGCCACACTTAAAGTCAGCTTTGGCAAATCATATTTCTACAATTTTTTAATTTCCAAATAAAGCTACTAGATGTGTTTTTGGAAAAGCTCTAAAAATAGATAGACTTCTCTGTAGTAGAAATGGAAACACGTCTATCCGACAAACAGAAGACTCGAGTTCAAGTCCCGATGATCGACTTAAACTTTTCCAAACTAAAAAAGACAAGTTGTTTTGTAAATATGATTAGTTGTCTGCGTGTGTGTGTGTGTGAAATTCCATTTTATTTTTCTTTATATTGGCCGGGAATGACCAACGATTTTTGTTGAATTTTTCCTGGTTGACGTCAAATGAAGATGTTAATCAAAAAATAATAGAAATACAAAAATAGATAACAGATTAATTCAAGTAAAGGTCATCTATTAATGAACCATTATTCGACAAATAACCTTAAACTTATCGTTACTCTCTCTCTATAATAACGAATTTCAGATATACCAACCTGTAGATATTAATAACACTAGATTTATTACCTACTGTAAGCAAATGAATGGACTATAGTTTCGTGTCGATTTTAATCGTTTTTCTTCTATTAATACGGAAATTAAGTACTCGAAATTAGAGAAAAAAAATTACATAATAGTTTCATTTACACAGATTTTACAATGATTATCTTCTTTTATAATAAATGAATAATCATTATAATGATGATGATGATGATGACTATTACAAAGAAATAGAAATGTGTTTAATTATTAATTTCAAAAACTACAAGGTTCCATATAATTCCATACAAAAAGGTCATTATTAAATTATTTAGAAAAAAAAAACAAACAATTTTATTCACAATCTAACAATAATATCAAAAAGATCTTCTACGAAATGATAAATTACCAATTATCATGGTTAATTCATATTTATCATTACATTTTAAAATGCAATAAACGTTTGTCTGCTTTATTTCTCTATCTCTATTCTTCCGTTTTGAAAATAAAAGAGATGACACAGACGAGGGAAAACCAATAATAATAATAATAGATAGATAGAAAATCGTATAATTCAAGGTAACAGTTTTTCACAACAGGAAACTGTATTGATTCGATTTAATTGAAAAATGATTAAAAATTCTCTAGGTGTGTCCGCGCCACCGCTTCATCATAGTTAGAATGACTGAAATCTAACTTGACTTGACTATTTTAGCATTAAAGTCAAGTTGATTGTATTCGACTATATATAAGTTGGTCGGATTGACGTTAATTAATCTGGAAAATTGTCGAATAGTCCTTGGCAATGGCAATATATGACTCAATATGAATTTAAATTGAATATTTTCAAGAATTATAAAGTAAAACAACAAATTTTACATAACACCAAGAATCCACCAAGGTGTCTCATTTTTTTTTCAAATTAAGGTAAATTTATCAGTACAGGTCATCTTAACAATAATAATAATAATAAATTAACGCATAAGTAGGACAAGATTTTTAATTATTTCGTCATTTTCGTGGCGTTTTCCGGTTTGCGTCAAAAAATTTTGTGGTTTGATTGATTGTTGCGGCTCTATTCTATTCTGTATATGTATTGTATGTATAGGGCCAGTGGCCTCTTTCGTCGCAAATAAATTGAGAAAATTCCAGAAACATAATTATCTTATTTATTTCCACAAGAGTAGATGATGATGATGATAAGGAATTGGTGGTGGTGGAGGAGGTATTATTCAATTATATGATTTATATGTATGTAGAGGATAGTCAAGATTCAAGAACGTATTTACGGGAGGATATCCGATATTATAATGCATCTAATTTTATTATTATAAAACACTCCATTCACTATACGATAAATATAAACAACAAGACATTATTGAAATAGAAAAATTTATTAGAATCGACCTCCGAATGGTTAACGGACGCCTTCACCGTTTTGTTATTTTTTTTTCAAAATCTTAAACAATACACAGATTTTCGAGATCATCCCGTAATCAACAAATGATTATTTAGAAAAAAAAAACAACAGGTGAATTTCCATTAATCATCATCATTATAGAAGATTTCGTATATCGCGCATACTAAGAAAAACAAAGATGCATCTCTAATGTTGTTGTGTTGTTGTTGTTGTTGTTGTATTATAAATATATGTGTACAGATATATGCGAGTGTATGTGTTAGTTTTGTGCAAAAGAGGGGATGCCAGCCTATATAATACTCCATCAATTGTTAGCTTGGCAAACTCTAAGCGAGTGTCGAGTGTCGAGTGTAACACCTGTAAATCAGCCCTTAAATCTAATCCATTAACATAAATTTTATTTAAATACAAAACAAAAACTACTACTACTACTACAAGGTAATTATTATTTATTGTTACGTTTATTATTATTATTTTAATTTTAACTGAAAATTTAGTGATTTCAATAGTAGATCAGACAAGAAACCTTCAATATTCTTGCAGAAATTGTCAAGCAATTTCCGTTCAATTTCCAATAATTATTAACAATTAATGATGCAATATTATCGATAATTGATAATTTTATTTTAATAGAAGAAAAATTATCGATTTTAAGGTCGTCTGTATGATGAAATTTGTTATTAAAAAAATTTCTAAAAACCCTTCGACCTCTCTCGGTTGTTTAGTTTTTTTTTTTAAAAGAGAGATTTAAGAGTTTGGCATTTAATCCGAAATGTCACTTTTATGCAATAATTGCATCGGTTTTTCGTTTCTTTTTATTGTTGTTGTTGTAATAATTACGATTGAAATCCTTGAAATTCATCATCAACAATATTGTTTTTAATAAGAGAACTTGTCGTTATCAAGAGAATTGGCAACAATTGGGAAGGTTGTGGCAACTACTAGAAAACATAATACAATCACTTCTTCCTGTAATTATTTAATTTACTTGTCGCCTTTTTATATAAATAACATTCAACAGTATTTACAGATGAATTTTTGTATTGTTATCCGTTTATTGACCTTCTAACAGATTCCCTGCGTTTTTTTCACGGTTATACATCAAGTTAACAACGTCGCGTTGCTTAGATTTTTATTTGTTTCGTGGTAAATAAACTAAAAAGTCATATTTTTGTTTTGTTTTTGTTTATGTGCAGAATGAAAGTCTTCCTGGGTTTATTATTGGTAGCTACAGCTTTAGCATATCCAGTTGCTGAAAATGAAGAATCGAAATCAGGTGTACCACTAGTCATTACTGATTATTCATCGGTAGCTAAAAGTGATGAAGCTGTACGTCAAGTACAAGAACCGTCATCATCATCATCATCTGAAGAATCACAAGAATCATCAGAAAAACAAGAACAAAAACCTGTTGAAAATAATGATAGTCAATCAGTATCCAGTGAAGAGAATGATAGTAAACCAGTACAAGATGAGAAACAACCATCAGCTGATGAACCACAACAACCACAACAAGATGAGAAAAAACCAGCTGAAGAACCTAAATTAGAAGAAGCTAAACCACAAGAACAAAAACAAGAAGATAATAAAACACCAGTTGAACAACCACAACAACAACAACAACCAGCAAATGATCAACAATCTGAACCAACAAAACCTGAAATTGTTCAACAAGAACAATCTGAAATTGTTCAACCAATTGTAAAAAAACTGGAAACTGAAAATGTTGAAACAACACCAATAAAAGAAGCATCAGTTAAATTATTAGCAACAGAAGAAACACAACCACAACAAGTTGTTGTTGTTGATGAACCAAAACCAACAGCAAAATCTGATGATTCATCTGAAAAAATTGAAAAACCATTAGCATTACCAACAACTGAACAACAACCACAAGCTACTGAAACAAAAGAAGAATCATCATTGCCAAGTGAACAAAAAGTTGAAATAGCACCAGTTGCACAAGAAACACAACCTGAATTGAAATTAGAACAACCAGTTGTTGAAGAGAAGAAAGAAATTCAACAAACTGAATTGGTTGATGAAAAGAAAAAAGCTAAATCTGATGATGAACCACAACAACCACAACAAGTCGTTGCTGAAGCAACAACAGTACAATCATCACCTGTTGTTCAAGATGAACCAAAATTAGAAGAAACACAAAAAATTGAAGAAAAGAAAGATGAACCAGTCGCTCCTCTTGCTGCTGCTGCTCCAGCTGCTGAAGCGGCGTTACCTGAAAAATTACCAGAACCAAGTGCAAGTTCTTAAATTAATTAATTTTATCTGGTAATTTTTATTATTATTTTTCGGAAGGATGTTATTTTGAGATCGACTGACGAGATCTGCTTGCCCTTTTGTTCTAACAAAAAAAACTTAATTGTATACAAAAAAAAAACAACAATAATAGTAGTATGAACATCTGGGTGAACCGGAACTCGGCGATTTTTTTTTTAAAAAATATTAAATAAATATTTTTTTTTATTTATATGCTCAATTTTTTTTTCAAATAATCATCCGTAAACACACCTCGGAGGACGTGTTTTGTTATAAAAACCGTGTTGATCTTTTTTTAATTATTAATTTTAGTATATTTACAGCATCCTGGAAATTTTTTCCGTATTCCCATTAATTAAACATCAATATTACTTTTTTTTTGTATACATCCATGTAATGTTTAGTTATTTTTCAAATAAAAATTCATGTATTTAAAAGCTTTTCAATAAAGTTTTATACATAATTCATCTGTTTTCTTGCACCTCTCCCTTTCGTCGTTTTCTTTCATTAATAGTTTGTAAACATTAATGGTTGTATTTGATTACAAATCGTTTCTTTGTTAAGTAGCGCTTTCATAAATTTTTTTTTCAAAAATCCACAACTAAAGTGTCTTTGACCTTTATATTGGAATGTTGTATGGTTAGTATTTTGTTTGAGAATAATGTTGGTTTTTGTTCTCAAGGATGCATCTTTATTGGTTGGTAAAGAGATAAGTGAAGGAGTTTGCAAAAAAACTTAACTCTATAAAGTGACCAGATTACAAATTATTGTTTTATATAGAAAGAGACCAAAATGGTCAACTTAGAAAGGATGTAACTAGCTATTATTGGATTTTATTAATAATAATTGTTAAAATCAACCCACGTTTGTTTTTGAACGAATAATATGACATCTGGTTGGTTCAATCAGGAAATCGAAGAATTTGCTTAATAAATGTTGTAATATTGATCTGACAATGAGAATTATGAAAAGAAATCTAAACAACTCTCTAAAACGACCATCAATAACCATTCTTCAAGAAAAAAAAAAACAACAATATATACAAGATCAAAGCAAATATTCCGAAAAATCCGCAATCTTCATCTCTATTTTTACCAGATTACTAAAAACGGAACATCGCAAAACCAACGATATTACCGTTTGTTCTGAAAGTAGTGAAAGAGAAGCAATACGTTCAATCTACATCAAATTTCCTCGTCATTCAAAGACAAAGAATAAAAATTGGTGTGTTATGTAGCTTGTAACACTATATAAACTAGAAGTATACTTTATCTTATACAGCATGCAGCGGCAACAAAATAGGTACCTAGACAGGGAAAAATATCAGCAGCACCCGCTCTCATAAGGAGAAGCTGAGCAGGCAGATGTGTGGTTAACACCGTCCAAAAATTTCGTAATGCTACTGATCCTGCTGACAAAGATCGTAAACGCTTATCATCTGTTACAAAATATTGGTCAGGTAAATAAAAATTTTATATATAAAAGAGGGATGGCGATACATTAAAATCTAACTAGGGGTGGATGGCCTCAACAACATTACTACACTTCTAACTACCCAGTTTCTGTTTATCTC